>OW240918.1:1632006-1648338 GCA_933207985.1 Pelobates cultripes
TGTTAAGTGGTGTCCCTCAGGGTTCTGTCTTGAGACTGCTTCTATTTAACATATTTATAAATTATTTGGATTTGGATAGATAGATTGGGGGACTGGGCACTAAAATGGCAGATTAAATTTAATGTAGAGAAATGCAAAGTTATGCACGTCAGAATAAAGAATGCACAAGCAACTTACACCCTGGTAGTGAATAAGGGATAACCACACACATGAAGGATTTGGGAATTGTTATAGACAACAAATTAGGCAGCAATATGCAATGTCAATCTGCAGTTGCTAAGGCCATTTAGGTTTTGTCATGTATAAATAGGGGCATAAATTCTCGGGATAAAAATATAATTTTGCCTCTTTATAAATCGCTGGTAAGACCACACCTTGAATATGCTGTGCAATTTTGGGTACCTGTTCTAAAGAAGGATATCAGGGCACTAGAAAAAGTGCAGTAACGAGCTACAAAATTGATAAAATGAATGGAGCATTTTAGTTACAAAGAAAGGTTAAAAAAATTTAAATCTCTTTGGTTTGGAAAAACGGAGCCTCAGAGGGGATATGATAATATTATACAAATATATTCGGGGCCAGTACAAACCATTATCTGGAAATCTAATCATAAACAGGACTATACATAGGACACAAGGTCACGCATTTAGGCTGGAAGAAAGGAGATTTCATCTAAGGCAAAGAAAAGGGGTTTTTTTAACAGTAAGAGTAATAAGGATATGGAATTCTCTGCCTGACGAGATGGTTTTATCAGAGTCCATACAGATGTTTAAACAGCAATTGAATAAATACTTGCAAAAACATAGCATACAGTGATATAATTTCTAATAAGTGGGGTAATAGCTGCTTGATCCAAGGAGACATCGGACTGCTATTTTGGGGTCAAGAAGTTTTCCTAGTTTGTTGCAAAATTGGAAGCGCTTCAGACTAGGTTTTTTGCCTTCTTTTGGATCAACAGCAAAACCATGTGAGGAAGGCTGAACTTGATGGACGCAAGTCTCTTTTCAGCTATGTAACTATGTAACTAGTTTACAACAATCCGCACTGGTAAATTATTTCATATGAGGCAGTTATTAAATCAAGCAAGAATTGATTTTGTATCTTGTATTGATTATTTTTTATTTTTGCATTCTTATTAATTACTTATTAAGCTAAGCTTGCTTATTAGTATAAAATTGCCTTATCTGGTAAAATTTATCAAGATAGTTTATTTTAGACACATTTACAATAGATTCTTCTCTTACATGCAACTATGATTCAGTCAACAAGATGCTCCTGGGTGAGTCAATGTAATTGAAGTGCCCATTTTGCTCACAACATGTGATTTATTAGATGAAAATACCCTTAAATCCATATCAGCTATACTGCCACCTGACTCACTTTGTCAAACATCATATAAAAATATAAAGCAAGTAATCTGATTTGTATGTGATAAACAAATGTTTACTAATTTGCTCTCAAAATCATCTTTTAAAAAAAGTAACAAAAAATTAAAATAAATCCTACTTTATAGGTTGCACAGAGCACCCTCACCCCTCTTTGATTGTGTGACTTTGTGGGATTTCATTATCCTCTACCCAGGCCTAGCAAGAAAGGAACTTCAGAAATTATACAAGCAGTTGCGGTAGAGTTATATTCCACCAGCACCCACTCAGATCAGGACTTCCAGGTTCTCCAGACCTCAAATCAGACGGGTGCACAAGCCAGCCTGTGCCCACCATTTGCTTCGTTTTAGAAACTTTTCAGTCAGAAGTCTGATTTGTTATTTTCCCTTGAGGAGACTGAAAGTCTTTTTCCAGGGGAAAAGGGGAGGGGCTTGCTAAGGATGCAGTTCATAAAACCTACAGCTTTTGCAAGTTGTTTTATGATATACCCTCAATGAATACATGGACAAGTGTGTTGAAACTATCAACTAGCCCACACCCTTTCAATTATGAAAGAAAGTTTTCATGTTGGGCCATACCATTTCTAGAGTCAAGGAAGGGGGGCAGAGTGAAAGAGCTTTATTATTTCACTGTTAGCAATACAATAGTATTCCATTAGTTGATTGTAATAAAATCCATTTCTTCTGTGTGTTTTTCCCATTTGATTGGAATAATTATTATATGTATATTTCTTCTTGTGTAAAAGGCTTGCAGGTTGATATAAGTCTATATTAACCAAAAATACTAAAATGCAATCTGACTTACGGTTTATTTTTACTGTTACAGATATATATTAAAACAATAAAGGATATTACAGGAAAATGGATGTTCAACAGCAGGTGGACTTGAGGAGGAGGAGGAGGAGGAGGAGGAGGAGGGAGGGAGGGAGGGAGGGAGGGAGAGAGAGAGGGGAGAGAGGGAGAGAGGGAGAGAGGGAGAGGAGGGAGGAGGGAGAGAGGGAGAGAGGGAGAGAGGAGGAGGGAGGAGGGGAGAGAAAGAGAGAGAGAGAGAGAGAGAGAAAGAGAAAGAGAAAGAGAAAGAGAAAGAGAGAGAGATTCTGCAATATTCTACATTCCCTCTGTTTATGGTTTGTCTTAAAACCATAAAACAATGTCACTAACCTGTCCATTCCTGCATAACTTGTATCACATTCATATCAGTCATTGAGCATAAGAGAAGATGTAGTCACAACTTTCTGTTGTATGAGAGTTATTAGAAGGTCAAGTTTCTACCCTCATACTGCTTACTTTACTTCAAACTCCCTCTGTTTCAGCTATGCATTGATATTCACATCCATTTTGCATCATAACTACTTGAACATAATATGTATATATAACAATAATAAATGAATAAAATTAAATATTTACAAGTGTTAATCCAATAAACAATATAAAGCAATGAGAAAGATCTACCTGCTCTGGTACAGTCATGTCTTTCTAGACAACAAAATCAATATCTTGTAACTTTCTAAATTATAACTGTGCATCACTATCATATTCCTAATACAGACACATATAACAAAGTATTTTCATTCTCAAGTGCTGCTGGGAGGAAGTGACGGCCGGTATCTTCCTCCCAGCTTACTCCGCACGAGGGGAGAGTGAGAGCAGAGGAGAGTAGAGGACAGGAGAGGCATCCGTTTCCACCATCCCTAGCCACCCTCCTACAAAGATAAGAGGAGGCAGTCTGATAAATGAGGTGTGTGTGTGTGTATGTATATGTCTGTGTCTACAAGTATGTATGTATGTCAGTATGTATGTCTGTGTGTGTATTTCAGTATGCATGTATGTATGTCTGTGTGTATGTCAGTATGTATGTATGTCAGTATGTATGTCAGTATGCATGTCAGTATGCATGTCAGTATGCATGTATGTCAGTATGCATGTATGTCAGTATGCATGTATGTCAGTATGCATATGTCAGTATGCATATGTCAGTATGCAAATGTCAGTATGCAAATGTCAGTATGTATGTCTGTGTGTGTATGTCTGTGTGTGTATGTCTGTGTGTGTATGTCTGTGTGTGTATGTCTGTGTGTGTATGTCTGTGTGTGTATGTCTGTGTGTGTATGTCTGTGTGTATGTATGTCAGTATGCATGTATCTGTATGTGTGTGTATATGTCGGTATGTATATATGTCTGTATGTATGTCAGTATGTATATATGTCTGTGTGTCAGTATGTATGTTTGTCTGTATGTATGTCAGTATGCAGGTATGTCTGTGTGTGTATGTCAATATGTATGTATGTATGTATGTGTCTATGTGTGTGTGTGTGTGTGTGTGTATGTCAGTATGTATGTATATATCTATCAGTATATATGTCAGTATGCATGTATGTGTGTGTATGTCAGTATGTCTGTATGTCTCTATGTATGTATATATCTATCTCTGTGTGTGTGTGTGTATGTCTGTATGTATATCTGTATGTATGTATGTCAGTATGTATTTATGTGTATGTATGTATGTATGTGTCTGTATGTGTCAGTATGTGAGTATGTATGTATGTCAGTGTGTGTCTGTATCTGTGTATGTGTCTATATGTGTGTATGTCTGTTTCAGTATTTGTGTCTGTTAGTATGTGTGTATCTTTCTGTGTGTGTGTCTGTGTCCTTTTTTGTCTGTGTGTATTCTTGTGGGCGGGATTTGGAGGCGGGCACCTGGGGGCCCAGACCTTGAGCTGTGTTAGGAGCCCCACAATTTCTGATGGCGGCCCTGCTAGGGTATTTCAAATGGTGGTATTTTAACACTTTCCATGCACTAATTCTACCACCAGTCTTTGTCAAACGTTTGGGTAGTCATTTTTTTGTGTTATTTTTCTCTCACATTGTAGTTTAGGCATGGATTCTCAGTTCCAGAACACCGCAATATGTGTTTATATGTACAGGTTTTATGTTTTTTTGCAAACTTGCAGGGGTCAAATGTAGGGCTTTTCCCTTTTCCATGTTCCATGTTTGCACATAGAAATTTGCCAGATTGGTTTGCTGGGCCTATGTTACTTTTGAGACCGTATAGCAACCCAGGAATGAAAATTAACCCCATCATGGCATACTATTTGTAAAAGTAGATAAAGTAGCCACTTAACCACAAACGCTTGCCAAAGTTAGGGTTAATATTTATTTTTTGCATTTTTTTTTTTTACACAAAAATTACACTTTTACTGGTGATTTCATCATCATGATAAATTTTACTGTTTTAAACACTCATATTTGTGTTCAGTGAAGTCTCCTGAGTACAACAATACCCCATGTACAGGTTTTATGGTGTTTCGGAAAGTTACAGGGTCTATATAGGGCTTGCCCAATTCAGTTTGCCAGATTGGTTTGCTGGGTCTGTGTTGCCTTTTAAGACCATATGGTAGCCCAGGAATGTAAAATAACCCCATCATGGCATACCATTTTCAAATGTAGATAATCCAGGGTATTCCAAATGGGGTATTTTTCTAATAGTCACAAAAGCTGGCCAAAGTCAGCGTTTTTATTTGTTTTTCTTATTATTAATATATATATATATATATATATATATATATATATATATATATATATATATATATATATATATATATATATATATATATATATATATATATATATATACATTATATATATATATATATATATATATATATATATATATTTGTGTTCGGGGCAAATAGCCGTATATGGAGTAAGGTTCCAGCATAAGCGTAGGATAGTATAAAGGGAGCAAGTCGGTTGTGGTGTGCCGAGACCGACGATACGGTAGGCCTGTAAATAAAGAGGGCCCACCAAGGAGTAAGTAAAGTAAATGGAAAGAAAAGAGAAAGTGTTGAAATGAGGAGTGGGTGGGAGGGTCATTCTGATGCTGACCTCAAGCGATATGAGTCAGGTAAGGGGTGTCCCTTATATAGGGGAGTGAATTAATTTAAGCCCCTCCCACAAATACAGGCCAAACGGCCTTAAAACTTGTGTTCGGGGCAAATAGCCGTATATGGAGTAAGGTTCCAGCATAAGCGTAGGATAGTATAAAGGGAGCAAATCGGTTGTGGTGTGCTGAGACCGACGATACGGTAGGCCTGTAAATAAAGAGGGCAAAAAGAATAATCAAAGATTTAATACAGTCAACAATATATACAAATTAACCAGACATTTCCTTAAATGAATTACGGTATTTAATTCCTTGAAGGATTTTTGAAGGTAGGAATCTAGGACCGCAACTGGACACCATTTGTTGTGGGTAGGATAGTATGTTATCTCTACTGTTGGTGCGTGTTGACTCATTTCAGAATGTGGTAGAGCCAATAGGTAATGATATATGTGTTTACATACGTGGGATCGTTGAAGACAATGATCTGTCTGAGTGGTGGTTATGGTAGTGGATTCTCTGGCCTGAGAAAGGCATAAAAGGCAGTGTGCATGGCTGGTAATGGCCGACTTGGTAGTATAATTGAGTAGCTCTAATAGGTCCGATAAGGATGGACAAGTTGGATGGCTATTGGTAATCTCTGAGAGGAACGTGGGGGATGGATTCCTGAAAACCTCTGAGTATATTCTTGTCTGGTATGATAGCATGAAGTTATGGTAGTTTTGGCCATAGGTTATCCTGTGTTGTTGAATGCCGGTAAAATATATAATTAATGGTGTGTGAGATGGTTTTAGTTTAAGGTGGCAAAAAGAAGCAAAACATGGAGAAATGTTATGACACAGGTTGAGCTATGTCGTGTTCCAATGAGATTCTTTAAAGCCAGGTGAATAGCTGTATTATGCGTTCTACAAGTATGGGATGAAAGTGCTAGGTGGGATAGTGCATGCTATGCTGCATGAGTATGTCTAATCCATGATTTTGTCTCTGGAACGAAAGAGTGGCCGTGACTGTATGGGCGGCTGTAGGAAGCGTATGATGAACATGCCTGGAATATAATGAGACAATTGTCGGCAGGGATGTATACCCCCGTCTGGTACATGAAAGTAAAAGAAATGTGGTAAGTGGCCAACCAAGTGAGTTCCCCAGCAATACCATGATCGTATGGATGATAAGTGGCATTTGTTGATGATATGACATGTGCTTAGTTGTCTGAGTAACAACGGATTGATGACCCTGACCATGATTTACCCCATGCCACAGCAGCTGCTTTTAGTGGGGAAAGGATTGCCCATTTTATGCCATGTAAGTGCCAGTTTGTAGGGTAGATGGTACTGTGTTGATGATATTGGTCTTACTTAACGAAGCTTCAACCCATGCTTGAGTGATAGCTGTAAAGGTAGATCAATGGTGTGTATAGTAAGGAAACTCCTCGGAGGGTATGAGGGAGTTGAGACTTTAGCGAAGGTGTGTGGTGCCAATAAGTCTATGGTTAGTCTTTGTTTAAGGGAAGATTCCCTTGTGACAATACCAATGTGTTTGTGTTTGGTGCCATGCTGTAAATGGTGGAGATTGGAAAACCAAGTAAAAACCCCTCTGCAAATCTTGACTATGAGTGTGTTTACAGCCAACGGTTCTGTTGTGGTGACTGTAAGTGAGGGCATGCTATATTCCTTGATGGTTTATTTATGATACCTGTATGGGAGCCCTTTGAAGCTCCAGAGCCTTAGTAAATCTACTACAAGTCTGGAAGGGTGATGAGTCAGTAGTGTTGAAAATGCATTGGTGTGTACGTTATTTGTAAGTTGTATTGGGACACATGGTTTGTCATGTGCCCTGAATGATTTGAACATATATGCAACAGTCTATATGCAATGCAACTACTAATACCAATTGTCTCTGGTAGTTCACAGGTGCTGGTACCTGGAGCCTGAGAGTGCTCGTCCGTTTGTTTGGGAGAAAATCCCTTCTGTATGGGTACCTGCACAAATAAGCATCTCTACATATTCCAAATGCCAACACAACCAAGGGATGGTCAGTTCCCGATTTACCTAGAATCCCTGGGTCTGACCATCATAGATACATCATCATACATATTTATGCCTTGTTTCCCCAATGTGCCGGGATCATATCTGCAGGGTTAACGTCTTGTACCAAGAATTGATTGTACCAGGTAACCGAGTTTCGGTTGGTGCTGGTTGTACAGTAGCGTGAGGCCCAGCCTTGTGAGGGCTGTGACCAGCTCGAGATTGCCAGTCGTAAATTTTTTGGCTCATGAGTTTATGAATGGCCTGGGTGTCACCTGAGTTGGTGTTGCTGGGCCTTCCCCTGCCTCTGTGTTGTCCATTGATGTATGGAGGAGTTTGAATAACTCTGCTTTCCTTGCTGTGGCAGGGTAGGGGATTTGTCGCCTCCTTAGGGCGGAGCCACATCTCCTCTGCTTGAAGGTGTATCACTTCTAGCTGGGGTGCCAGGAAGAGGTGATTCTTCACCATCTTTTTGAGAAATACTTAAATAACAATAAAGATTGCAATTATTTGTACCCAGGGGTCTTGTACTGGCTTGCTAGCTAGGCCGTAAGGCGAAATGATTAGGCTTGGTGTTTTTTTGGTGACTGGTGAGGCCCTGCTAGTTGCCAAGTGGCTTGAGAGGCTCTATGCTTGGCGCAAGGGGATTCTTTGTGGCCACCGAACGTTGTGGCAGGATGTTGGCCTCTCGGTGACAGTAACCAGAAAATAGGAAGGGGAGTGACCGATGAGGCCCTCTCTATGATACAATGTGAGGCGGCTAGCTCACGAGTGGCCCGAGGGGTGTATGCCTCCGAGTGTGAGGTGGGGTGTTGGCCTCGCGGGACCACTAACCGAAGCGTAAAGCAGAGAAAACAGGGGGTAATACCTATTGGGCCATAGAACCCTAATTGCCAGTACATTACTACTATTCCAGGGAAGGTAAGAGATGAATGTGTATCACTTCTAGCCGGGGTGCTAGGAAGAGGTGATTCTTTACCATCTTTTTGAGAAATACTTAAATAACAATAAAGATTTCAATTATATATTTGTACCCAGGAATCTTGTACCGGCTTGCAAGCTAAGCCGTAAGGCGAAACTATTAGGCTTGGTGTTTTTTGGTGATTGGTGATGCCCTGCTAGTTGCCAAGTGGCTTGAGAGGCTCTAGCTATGCTTGGCGCGAGGAGATTTTGTGTGGCCACTGAACGTTGTGGCAGGATGTTGGCCTCTCGGTGACAGTAACCAGAAAAATAGGAAGGGGAATGACAGGTGAGGCCCTAGAACCCTAATTGCCAGTACACTATTACTATTCCAGGGAAGGTAAGAGATGGATAACTACGTGAGCAGGTGTACCTGGTAGTATGGTATTGAACCTGACAATCCGTATAGGTTTTTTAGTAGTAACTAACCTGAATGGATAAAATCGTATGGCATAAGGAAATATGGCATAGACCAAGCTTATCTTAAAACATACAGTATATGTGAAAGTAAAGTGCCGTGATATGTAAATATTAGACATCATATCCATACTGGTTAAATATGTATCAATCTTAACCCATTAAGTGCCGTATGTATGTGAACCATATTACCAGTTACGTATATACAGATGCGTGTGCTACTGTGTAATAATATGTGTATTTATAACAGATGTTGATATACTGCTTGCTATGTGAATTGTTGTATGCCTTATTGAATGGTCAGTGAACATGGAGTTGCAAAATGCAAGTGCACTGGAGATCTGCCGAGTGCCCTATAGGTGGCAGTGTAGTTGATACTGATTGGTATGTGAAATGTTGTTTGTCTGTTGACCTATAGGGGTCAGTGTTTTGGTGTTTGTGAAAAACCCCATGAAAATTGTCAATGTACTTGACAGACCTGTAGGTGGCAGTGTTGATAGAACCACTGTTAGTCTTGATGTGAAATGTAAATTATTGTGAATTAAACCTGAAGTTGAGCCCGTGTTGGAGTTTAATTTATGGTTATGTTTAAAACAATCTTATGTGTAATTTATATTGGCTGGTAATTGTATATGACATGTGAAGACAGTTTTGCTGTTGACCAGTAGGGGTCAGAAATGCTGATTGTATGGTAAAATACCCTTTAACCCCTGACGGATACATGACATGTGTGACATGTCATGATTCCCTTTTATTCCAGAATTTGGTCTTTAAGGGGTTAATCAAAATGCAAGGTTAACGTGAGATTTTGAGAGTGACCTGTAGGGGTCAGTGTGGTTTATGTGAAACATTGTTCGTGAGCTATGCCCCAGCATTATAGTTGTATGACAGGGAAACAAACAGTGCCCGTTTGACAATATACAATAAGTGAACATAATAGCTTAATAACAGTCATTGTACAATAGTAAATGCATGAACTAGTTCCCGTTTGGTAGAAAATTGCACGAACCGTGAGCCTGGTATGTCAGGGAAACAAAACGAAACGAGCAGTGAGATTCAAAATGCACGCACAGAATTGCCTAGTATGTTTAGGCAATTGAAACAGAATGTGTTCCCGTTTGGGAGTATGCTAATGCTCGAAATGAGCCAGTGACAGATATAAACAAGTGAATTTAAACAAATGATATGTGTGAACATACAATGGTTTTAGGACAGATTTAGACAAAATGCAGCCGTAAAGTGAGGACCTGACCCGTGCCTGGTGCCGTGGGACTGATGCCTGGCGTAACGGGTAGGGCGACTTACGGTTTGTGAGTCACTTGGGCACCATTCACAGCGATAGATTGAAGAAAGAAGGTGGTAGGCCGGAAAAGCCTGTGGCTGAATTCCTGACACAGCTCAGCTTAGAAAACCTCATGGAGTAATCAGGTAAAATGGCGTGTGGATGACCAGGAAGTGGAAATCATTCTGATGCTGACCTCAAGCGATATGAGTCAGGTAAGGGGTGTCCCTTATATAGGGGAGTGAATTAATTTAAGCCCCTCCCACAAATGCAGGCCTTAAAACATATATATATATATATATATATATATATATATACGCACACACACATATAATACGTGTGTATGTATATATATATATATGTATGTGTGTGTGTGTATATACACACACACTTTTATTTCCTATATACTGTATGTATAATATATTATAATTAAAGCATTTTATAATATATTATACATATATAATGCATACATATTATTTCATTACAAGTGTATTTTGAGATATATCTGTATATATCTCAAAGTACACTTATAATGAAATCATATATATGCATTATATATGTATAATATATTATAAAATGCCTTAATTATTTTATAATATATTATACATATATATGTATACTATATATATATATATATATATATATATATATATATATATATATATATATATTTATTTATTTTTTGCAGCCTGGGAGACTGCTGGCAGCTCCTTGACTCCTATTGCGGCGATATGATCATGGTGATCACCTGGCACTTGAAGGCCGGGGTGGCCGGAGCTGCTGCAGGGAGACTGCTGGGGTCTCCAAGATTACTGCGGATTGCCGGTCCAGGTAAGTCCAGGGCTCCTAATTGCTGCGGTCATACTAGGTACGGTGTGGTCCTTAACAACCATTTTTTTGTCAGACGTACGTAGTCCATCCACGGTCGTTAAGGGGATATACATAGATAGATATATAATTTCATTCTAAGTGTATTTTGATATATATACAGTTACAATTAAATTACATATATATAATTTTTTAAAATTATTTTTAGTTTTTTATTTATTTTTAATTATTATTTATTTTATATAATGACAATATTTTATATTTGACAATATACAATAAGTGAACATAATAGCTTAATAACAGTCATTGTACAATAGTAAATGCATGAACTAGTTCCCGTTTGGTAGAAAATTGCACGAACCGTGAGCCTGGTATGTCAGGGAAACAAAACGAAACGAGCAGTGAGATTCAAAATGCACGCACAGAATTGCCTAGTATGTTTAGGCAATTGAAACAGAATGTGTTCCCGTTTGGGAGTATGCTAATGCTCGAAATGAGCCAGTGACAGATATAAACAAGTGAATTTAAACAAATGATATGTGTGAACATACAATGGTTTTAGGACAGATTTAGACAAAATGCAGCCGTAAAGTGAGGACCTGACCCGTGCCTGGTGCCGTGGGACTGATGCCTGGCGTAACGGGTAGGGCGACTTACGGTTTGTGAGTCACTTGGGCACCATTCACAGCGATAGATTGAAGAAAGAAGGTGGTAGGCCGGAAAAGCCTGTGGCTGAATTCCTGACACAGCTCAGCTTAGAAAACCTCATGGAGTAATCAGGTAAAATGGCGTGTGGATGACCAGGAAGTGGAAATCATTCTGATGCTGACCTCAAGCGATATGAGTCAGGTAAGGGGTGTCCCTTATATAGGGGAGTGAATTAATTTAAGCCCCTCCCACAAATGCAGGCCTTAAAACATATATATATATATATATATATATATACGCACACACACATATAATACGTGTGTATGTATATATATATATGTATGTGTGTGTGTGTATATACACACGTTAACCTTGCATTTTGATACATCTATATACACACAATATATATAGTTATTATATATATTATATATGTACGTGTGTAATTTTACCACATGACAGGAGGCTTCATATTTTGCATATAACTCTCTTTACTAACTCCACATAGCAGTAAAGAAAAGTGAAAACATTAACCAATCAAAAATGCAGTAGGAGGTATAGTATTCACAGTGATGAGGCTCCTCCCCCTCTTTCTTTACTGCTCCATCAGCAGACAGGTCAGAGTTTCAGGCTCTTCCCTTTATATTTACTGTATTCCTATATTATATGTTATATGATTTTACTTTATACTGTTTTCTTCTGGGGGACTTCTCCCTCCTGTCCTGGGGGGGTTTTTATTCTTATTATTATGTCTCTCTATGTGATTTTGTTCTTTTTTGCCTCTGCTCGTTCTTCTTAGGGGTTCCTGTCATCCCTTTTCTCCCTCCGTTTTTCCCCCCGTTTTTGCCGCTGGCCTCCCAGCTTATTTCCCTCAGGGTAACGCTCACCCTGTTCCCTATACTCCCTTGCGGCTCCCCAGCCGCTTTCTAGATCGCCGGCACGCCGGGAAACCTCTTTCCCGGCTCCCCGGCGGCCATCTTGGATCTCGCGTCTCACGAGATTCTCGGCCGCCATTTTGGGAGTACCGCGGACTGCGCAGTGCCGACCGCGCCGCAACCCGCTCGTTCCCAGACACCCACACACACATCCCGGCTGTCTGGGGTGTGTTATACTGTTTTGTACTGACGGCTTGCAGACTGCAAAGGAGTACAGCTGGCAGGGGTCACTGGCATTCTTATTATTGGATTCAGAGGCTGCTGGCCCTTTTGAGTGGTGAGTCCACTATTATTGATTTACTGGGTGGATTTTGTGCCACCTACAATTCTAACAGGGTGAGGCCCTTATTTCACTGCTGCCATCAGGTGGATTTTGTGCCACCTATGTATATGTATATGGTAAGGGGCATCCCAACCCCATCTTAACACCAGATTGAGCGGATTTCGTGCCACTCTCACTGTCATATACATTTCTGGGTGAGGCCCAGCAAGAAAACCCAATTTACCCTGCTGGGGTCTCTGGTGCTTATTGTACCTGTGCTATCACACACTCTGCTGGGGTGTTGTCATTATTATTACTGAATCCATACTCTACTACCTGACCCCTAGCCCATCTACCCTGTGCCAACTCAAAATCACTATGGAAGCATCCCAAACCCCTGCAGACTTCCAGTCTATGATTGCGGACGCCATCTCCGCTTCTATGGAGAAAGCGCTGTCCAGGGTTATGTCGGCATCTACCGACAAATCTAAAAAAGCCACGCTGACCCAACCTCAGGATGAAGACTCTGAGGCCTCTGAGTCACATGTACAGGCGGATCCACGCCCCACCAAACGTCACTGGAAAGGTGAGAAAGCGGGCGATACTCCAGGCAAGGGTAAGGCACCCTCTAAACGCCACAGACCAACCCCACCTACTCCTGCCCACTACTCCTCGGATGAGGGGGACGAACACACGCGCTCTATGGCCGTGTTAGACGAGTGGCAAGCCGCGGACTCTGATTCGCAGGATGACAATGGGGACTCGGACCCCGGCTCCCATTCTGGCTTCTTACGAGGCACCTTCCTGGACGACATCCAGTTGCCTGACGACCTCGCATCTACTCAAGAAGGGGATACCATCCTAGACCCCACGGGGCAACGTCTATTTGACCCTCGTAATATCCGCCATCCACGCTCTGGAGATTGGAACCCCCCCGACCACCTCTCCAAATTTATGCACCGCTGGCTACGCAAACCACTGGACAAAACGGTGCGCAACCGTCTACGCTCTGAATGCCCGCGCCCCTCGCTCCCCGACCACGTAACACAGACCCCGGAGTTTGATCAGGTGATGAGCACCTTTATGTCCCGAGGTGGCCGCGACCCTCGGCGGGGCGTGGAGAAAGGATTCCACGGGGTCCAGGATAAACTGCTGGACTCAATTGGCCCACTCTCCCGCATATTGTACCTGGCGGATGATGCGTTCACTAGGGCCGATCAATTTGACTCTAGCATGGTCAAAGAGTGGGCACATGATATTAGGGAATGGGCACAACGGTGCTTCTGTTTTGTTGGTAACACCAACATAGCCCTCTCCTCTGAGAGGCGCAAGGCAGCTTTACTCCGTATTGACGGAAAACTGGTGGATTTGGGCACCAAAGAGTTGGGACCGTTGGCACAGGGCAAATTGTTCGGAGAACCTTTCTTAAAAGAGCTGAACAAGCATGTTAACATCTTTACGTCCCTCAATAAGGCTCAGACGTCTATGAAACGAGTCTTCCGAGGCTACCCCAGTCGGGGTGTTTTTGGACGGGCTGGCCGCTACAGGGGCCGAGCAGCCAGCCGATTCTGGCCTTCTGGCCCCCGGTCACACAGACCACAGCCTTTCTACCCGGAAGTGGGCTTCAGGCAACCCTTCTCCTACACCCGAGGAGCAGACCGAGGCAGAGGACCTCGTAACCGTGGCAGAGCACGCTTCCCCACAGGTAAGCAGTCTAGTGTCTCTAGTTTCACCTACCCCTTACACTGCAGGCCGTATTGCTCTGTCTTTTCAGAACTGGACGACCATCTCCACGGACGCATGGATCCTCCAGACAGTTCGGGGCTACGTCATCGACTTCGTAGAAGCCCCTTACCAGCTCGCTCCCCCGCATCCCATTCAATGCTCCGAGGAGGACCGCCGCCTAATCGACGGCGAACTACGGGAGCTCAAATCGAAAGGAGCGATAGAACCGGCTCACGACGGAAAGGGCTTCTTCAGCAACATTTTCCTAGTAAAAAAGAAATCAGGAGAATTCCGTCCGGTTATAAACTTGAGGGGACTCAACGCTTTTGTAACATACAGGCACTTCAAGATGGAAGGCATTCACCTGCTGAGAGATCTACTCCAAGACAGGGACTGGTTTACGAGACTGGACCTCAAAGATGCTTACCTGTCGGTCCCCGTCCATGGGTCTTGCCGCCAATTTCTCAGATTCCTATGGCAAGATCAACCCTGGCAGTTCACATGCCTCCCCTTCGGCCTCAGCTCAGCGCCGTGGTGCTTCACCAAGCTCCTCAAGCCGGTAGTATCACAACTACGAACTCAAGGAATTCGTTGCATTATCTACCTGGACGACCTGCTACTATTTTCCTCAGACAGGTACAGTCTAACACAACACACACGATATACCATTCAACTCCTGACGTCCCTAGGCTTCGTGGTGAACTACCAGAAATCAGAGCTGCTCCCAGCCCAGACGATACACTTCCTGGGCTTCGAGATAGATTCCAAGACCAGCAACTTACGGCTCCCAATCTCAAAGATCACAGCCATAAAAAAGGAATTACGCAGAGTCATCCGCTGCAACACCATTCCACTCCGCAGCCTGGCTCGAATCGTGGGACTACTGTCCGCATCTATACAGGCAATCTTCCCGGGCCCACTACACTACAGGGCGATGCAACGGCTGAAGGCCTCCTTCCTCCGTCAGAACCCTTCCTACGACCAAACCATTCCGGTAACGGAAGAAGTCAGGGAAGAACTTGGATGGTGGTTGGACAGCATGGAAGCTTGGAACGGCCGAGCCATCTTCGGGAATGCACCCGACATAGTTCTGGAATCAGACGCCAGCCTGTGGGGCTGGGGCGCCACAAGCGAGGGCAGATCAACAGGAGGCACTTGGACTTCCCAAGAAACCAACCTTCACATAAACTGCCTAGAACTCCTAGCGGGGTCGTTTGCGATCCGCAGCTTAGCGAGAGACCGGACAGACTGCTGCATCCTCCTCCGGATGGACAACATCTCAGCGGTCCGCTACATCAATCGCCTGGGAGGAGCCCGATCCAGGCTCCTCTCAGAGATCACGAAGGAAATTTTCGACTTTTGTCTACCCCGGAAAATCTCCCTCATGGCAGAATACCTCCCGGGAGAAACGAACCTGACAGCGGACTGGTTTTCACGCCACTGGCGAGACAGCAGCGACTGGAGACTGGACCCAGCAATCTTCCAGCGCCTCTCGGTCAGGAGGGGTCCCCTCCACCTGGACCTCTTTGCGTCACGCAACAACAGGCAGACAGACGAGTACTTCAGCTGGCTCCCAGACCCAGAGAGCAAGGCAGTAGATGCGTTTCTCCAGCCTTGGCCACCCTTGGGGGCGTACGCCTTTCCCCCATTCGCCATGGTAGCCAGGACGATGCAATACCTGAAGACCCAACGCGGATCCCTGCTCCTCATCTCACCCCTGTGGCAGGGTCAACCATGGTTTCCGGATCTCCTAGCGTCATCCTACAGAGATCCCCTCCTCATACCGTCCTATCCGATGCTCCTTACGGACCCGAGAGGGAATCAACACCCGCTCATCCTGGAAGACCGTCTCACGCTGGTGGCTTGGACGCTTTCAGGGGAGCCTGGCAAACCGAAGAGCTATCGCAAACATCTCGAGATCTCCTATGGGACTCATGGGCACCAGGAACCAGACGATGTTACTTATCGGCATGGAACTCCTGGTCTACTT
>OW240918.1:1648438-1725865 GCA_933207985.1 Pelobates cultripes
GAACAAGCATGTTAACATCTTTACGTCCCTCAATAAGGCTCAGACGTCTATGAAACGAGTCTTCAGAGGCTACCCCAGTCGGGGTGTTTTTGGATGGGCTAGCCGCTACAGGGGCCGAGCAGCCAGACGATTCTGACCTTCTGGCCCCCGGTCACACAGACCACAGCCTTTCTACCCGGAAGTGGGCTTCAGGCAACCCTTCTCCTACACCCGAGGAGCAGACCGAGGCAGAGGACCTCGTAACCGTGGCAGAGCACGCTTCCCCACAGGTAAGCAGTCTAGTGTCTCTAGTTTCACCTACCCCTTACACTGCAGGCCGTATTGCTCTGTCTTTTCAGAACTGGACGACCATCTCCACGGACGCATGGATCCTCCAGACAGTTCGGGGCTACGTCATCGACTTCGTAGAAGCCCCTTACCAGCTCGCTCCCCCGCATCCCATTCAATGCTCCGAGGAGGACCGCCGCCTAATCGACGGCGAACTACGGGAGCTCAAATCGAAAGGAGCGATAGAACCGGCTCACGACGGAAAGGGCTTCTTCAGCAACATTTTCCTAGTAAAAAAGAAATCAGGAGAATTCCGTCCGGTTATAAACTTGAGGGGACTCAACGCTTTTGTAACATACAGGCACTTCAAGATGGAAGGCATTCACCTGCTGAGAGATCTACTCCAAGACAGGGACTGGTTTACGAGACTGGACCTCAAAGATGCTTACCTGTCGGTCCCCGTCCATGGGTCTTGCCGCCAATTTCTCAGATTCCTATGGCAAGATCAACCCTGGCAGTTCACATGCCTCCCCTTCGGCCTCAGCTCAGCGCCGTGGTGCTTCACCAAGCTCCTCAAGCCGGTAGTATCACAACTACGAACTCAAGGAATTCGTTGCATTATCTACCTGGACGACCTGCTACTATTTTCCTCAGACAGGTACAGTCTAACACAACACACACGATATACCATTCAACTCCTGACGTCCCTAGGCTTCGTGGTGAACTACCAGAAATCAGAGCTGCTCCCAGCCCAGACGATACACTTCCTGGGCTTCGAGATAGATTCCAAGACCAGCAACTTACGGCTCCCAATCTCAAAGATCACAGCCATAAAAAAGGAATTACGCAGAGTCATCCGCTGCAACACCATTCCACTCCGCAGCCTGGCTCGAATCGTGGGACTACTGTCCGCATCTATACAGGCAATCTTCCCGGGCCCACTACACTACAGGGCGATGCAACGGCTGAAGGCCTCCTTCCTCCGTCAGAACCCTTCCTACGACCAAACCATTCCGGTAACGGAAGAAGTCAGGGAAGAACTTGGATGGTGGTTGGACAGCATGGAAGCTTGGAACGGCCGAGCCATCTTCGGGAATGCACCCGACATAGTTCTGGAATCAGACGCCAGCCTGTGGGGCTGGGGCGCCACAAGCGAGGGCAGATCAACAGGAGGCACTTGGACTTCCCAAGAAACCAACCTTCACATAAACTGCCTAGAACTCCTAGCGGGGTCGTTTGCGATCCGCAGCTTAGCGAGAGACCGGACAGACTGCTGCATCCTCCTCCGGATGGACAACATCTCAGCGGTCCGCTACATCAATCGTCTGGGAGGAGCCCGATCCAGGCTCCTCTCAGAGATCACGAAGGAAATTTTCGACTTTTGTCTACCCCGGAAAATCTCCCTCATGGCAGAATACCTCCCGGGAGAAACGAACCTGACAGCGGACTGGTTTTCACGCCACTGGCGAGACAGCAGCGACTGGAGACTGGACCCAGCAATCTTCCAGCGCCTCTCGGTCAGGAGGGGTCCCCTCCACCTGGACCTCTTTGCGTCACGCAACAACAGGCAGACAGACGAGTACTTCAGCTGGCTCCCAGACCCAGAGAGCAAGGCAGTAGATGCGTTTCTCCAGCCTTGGCCACCCTTGGGGGCGTACGCCTTTCCCCCATTCGCCATGGTAGCCAGGACGATGCAATACCTGAAGACCCAACGCGGATCCCTGCTCCTCATCTCACCCCTGTGGCAGGGTCAACCATGGTTTCCGGATCTCCTAGCGTCATCCTACAGAGATCCCCTCCTCATACCGTCCTATCCGATGCTCCTTACGGACCCGAGAGGGAATCAACACCCGCTCATCCTGGAAGACCGTCTCACGCTGGTGGCTTGGACGCCTTCAGGGGAGCCTGGCAAACCGAAGAGTTATCGCAAACATCTCGAGATCTCCTATGGGACTCATGGGCACCAGGAACCAGACGATGTTACTTATCGGCATGGAGCTCCTGGTCTACTTGGTGCAGTGAGCGGAATTTCGATCCCTTTACTGCACCTATAACAGCCATCATGAATTTTCTCTCTCACCTCTTCTCCAAGGGCCGATCTTATCGATCCCTCAACGTCGTGCGCTCCGCAATTTCAGCGGCCCACGTTCCGGCCCAGGGGATCCCCGTCGGGAAAGACCCGTTGATATGCCGCCTCCTCAGGGGCATCAGACTTCAGAGGCCTCCGAAACCTAAATACTCCCGACTATGGGACGTCGAAAACGTCCTACAGTTCCTGAGGGACTGGCCAGACAACAACAGACTCTCGCTGCGGCAACTATCAGCCAAACTGACGCTCCTACTTTGTTTGGTCTCGTTCCGCAGAGTTTCGGACGTACGAGCTTTCGACATCGATGCCTTTTCGGTCTCCCCGGAGGGAGTTACCTTCCAAGTTTCACGCCGTACGAAATCCGACTCCACATCGGTCTTCTACCCCTTTTTTCCTACAGAACCGCTTCTCTGCGTGGTATCTACCCTACATCGGTACGTAGAGGTCACATCCCGTTTGCGGGTCTCCCCTACGGGCCAACTCTTGGTGTCCTACGTTAGACCACACGTTCCCGTCTCTACCACCACCTTGGCCAGATGGGTAAGATGGATTCTGTCCCTGGCGGGCGTAGAGGAAACCTTCGGAGCCCACTCCGTCCGCGGGGCGGCAGCTTCTTCGGCTTTTACCGCAGGCGCATCCCTGGCAGACATCCTACGAGCTGCAGATTGGTCACGAGAATCGACCTTTCGGACCTTCTACTTCCGACCGAACTCGGGGGCAGCCACGTCTCTCCTGCTTCAGCGTTAAAAATGCAAAATATGAAGCCTCCTGTCATGTGGTAAAATTGAAGATTATGCTAGCGCTAGTGTACTTATAATCTTAATTTTATGACAGGAGGCGAGTATTTTCCCACCCTCCGCACCCTTGGGGGATACGGATCCAAGTAAGTATACTTACTCTGTGTATTTCCTTACTTCTTCTATCTTCCTACTCATCTTGTATGACTCAGGCTTGTACCTTGTTTAGTTAAATCTTTGTTATTGTTTACTGTCATATTTATACTAGTTTTCATCTAGTTTTACATCAGTTCGGTGGAAATTGTGTTGGGTTTATTACATTACCGCAAACAGTTGCCAGATCGGTACCTAACCTTCTCCACGTTCTTTTTCAGCATAACTTCGGGACATTACATCTTATGCTCAGGATGGACACGTTTGGGCCGTCCTTCAACCACTAGGACTTCGTATTTGGAAAGTCACCCGTTGGTGCATGTTTCAAGACTTTATGTTTCAAGACTTTATCCGTTTTTCAATATTTGTCTCTGATGTCGCTTTCGAAAGAGGGGGAGGAGCCTCATCACTGTGAATACTATACCTCCTACTGCATTTTTGATTGGTTAATGTTTTCACTTTTCTTTACTGCTATGTGGAGTTAGTAAAGAGAGTTATATGCAAAATACTCGCCTCCTGTCATTACTAAAATTAAGATTATAAGTACACTAGCGCTAGCATAATCTTCAATTAACCGCACAGACCTGGCATGGTATTGTTGGTGGGGCTGGACAGCCTGGCCAGCTGCAGGTCCCATCCAACGCTTTTGCAAGGTCTTTGTTGCAGTGATGAGGAGATTTGATGGAAAAGTACAGACTTTCCATCCCATTGGTAAACTTATAAAAGACGAGAAAACTTGGCACTTGCTTGGAGTACTACCCACCTGTAATACGGACGGCTATTGCTGGTTCTGCTGATTCCCGGTAAGAGAGGGTCCCCTTCAAGCCTGACTGCCAGAAGTTCTCTCAGTCGAGTGCCTCAAGCTTCTCTTATGGTGATTGTGACGAACTGGACATCGCACGGGTTCTTGGAGGGGCATATTTGCCAGCCTGTTACCGTGTGACTATGGCCCCTGTGATAAAACTTGGTTTAAATCACTGTGTATGCCTTTTTGTACTTGTATGTCCACAATTTGAACTTTTGAAGCGGCACTTCGAATTCCCGAACTCCCGAAGCCATTTGAAGTGCCAATCGGCCACGAGGTGGTGGCCATCTTGTTCGCAAGGACCAAAACCACGAATAGACTTCAGGGGGACTTAGCTGCGAATGCCCTGGAACTATTTTCAGTATGAAAACCTTGTGGTTCCCGGTTGGTCCTCCAGCGGCACTTAGCCGCGATTCTATGGAACTATTTTCGGCTATGGGACCATGCCTGCGGTTGGTAAAAAATATGACTTCCATAAAATTTCTGATAACTGATTTCTGATAACTGATCTGGGTGAAGTTTGGATATGTTGGTCACCCAGATCAGGGCTTGTGGGGATACTGTGTGTTTTGGGGTACTTTGGGACTTTTTAGAAATGTGTGTTTTTGTGTTTGGAGATAATTGAGTTTAGTATAGTAGTTGACTCAATTATCTCCTAATTAAAGGGGAAGGCTTATTTCATTGTATGTGGGTGTGTCATACATTGTAAATGTGCTATCATTTACAATGTATGACACTGTGTCCCTGTCCCCAACAAAGTACACCTTGCTTGGGGATTGTCATAAAAGGCCAGCGTGGCACCATTAAAATTCAGTTTCTGCTAAACCCTCATCAAAGCTATATCACTAGCTCTTGTAAGAGCTTCACAGCTATACTCTCTGGAGGAGAGGCCCTCCCACTGAGTCTCTGGATCCAGGAGTTTGGTCCAGAATGGGAAGGGACGGCGAGACCCCAACCAAACTGCGGCGGTTTGTGGGGTCTACGGTGCTTATGGTGTCCAGTGCGGTGCTTATGGTCCTCAGCATCACCTGGGAAGCATCTGTTGACGGAGGTGTCCAGTTGGGGTGCCAGGTGATCTGTCACAGTGATGTATACTTAAGCTGATATCTAGATAATTGAGCTGTTCCTTTAAGCTGAATGTGCACTATAGATTCAATTATTACTTATTAATTAGTCAATAACTCTGTTAGTCAATAAAGTTTGTATTGATTATTTACAAGTACATGGTGTCAGTGTCTTACCCTTTCTCAAATACTCAATTCACTCATCCCAAATAGGGTTTTGGTGCCCACCAATATCTTTAAAAACCTTAGGGTAATTGATTATTGCTTTCTTTTTATATCGGCACTTAATGAATTTAAGGCACAACACATACATTTATATTTTTCCTCACCCATTCTTGCACTTCAGTAGGAAGTCCATTGTAAACGTGCTCCAGCATAAACAGCTGGAGGATCTCTTCGGGAGATTTTGCCTGCTGGGAGTTCATCCAGTTCTGGGTGGCTCTGGTGATGCGGCAGGCCCACTCCACATGAGAGTCCTTCTCCCCTTTCTTGGTCTCCCTGAATTTCCGGCGGTATGCCTCCGGAGTGCCGGAATACCTGATGTGGCGGGACCGCTGCCTGTTAGTGATTTGCTGTATGCCATTCCCTGTAATTTTCCCCTATATAGTGTATTCTTGTGGTTTACCTACCCCCCATTCGGGAGCCCCCATACAAATGAGTTCTGTTCGCCTCCCGAACGGGGGCCACCTTGGTACCCCATTTAGAATGTTTGTTTGGAATGTTCACACCTCATTAGAATGTTCGCACCTAAGTCAATGAGATGTGAAAACCACAAACCGCAAGGTAAGCCTTGGTGCATGCCGACCGTTAAATGAACGTCATTCAGGGGGAGCATTCGCGGATTGCTACCCATCTCGTTCGTCTCCCAAACGAGGACCTACCCAACGCCCTTGGAGTGTCCACAACAATCAATTAGAACATTGGCAACTTGCAACATAAGTGTGAAACCGCAAGGGAAGTAATTGAGTGCTTCCCTGGGTGGCCACCGTTCGTACAGACGAGCGCTGGCCAGGAGGAGCGTTCATGTCCCGAAAGGAGACACTTCCCTTGCCTGGTTTCACCCATGGACCCCGCAAATGGAGACGGTTGTCGTTCTGGTGGTCCCTGAGATTGCTGGGGACACTCTTTGGGGACAATGTCAGTTTGCCGGGCTTTCTGTGCCTGGGAGCCCAGAAGGCGTGATTCTTTTCCGTGTTGGGAATCCCAGGTACAGAGGGTGCTGGAAAGAAGACCTCCTGCCACAGGAAGTGGGAAACCCTGTGCTTGGGTGGCAGGAACTGGGGACAAAGAAGTTCCTGTCACAGGCCCCTGGGAGGACGAGGACCCTGGGAGGGGACACCAAGTGGCGGGAACAAGGGACAAAGTGATTAGGGTCCAGTTCCGTCAATATACAATATTCATAACTTCCAAACCATTCATGCAATTTCCAACAATAAGTTACATATTCTGAACCAGCACAATCAGTATACAAACATATTCAAAAATCATACAATTTGGTCCAGTGGTTCAAAAGATAGGTGGAAGTCCTATTCGACCGACTGCAAGCATGGCTTTCCTGCCCAAAACAGTTCCACAGATTTCGGCTGTGCAGCCGGTCCATCTTCTCCTCTATCTTGGAGATAATTGGCTTATAAAAATACATAATTCCTATTATACTGAACAGAACCCCCACATTCAGCGCTCCGAACAGCGCTCAGATCCCACGAACAGAATAAAATCGCCATGGGGTTAAAGTTTAGCAAGGGCTGATGAGAGATTGAGGAAGGACAAAGCAGCCAGTTTCCCTGGGACAACGCCCTGCTGTAGAAACAATAGACGGGAAAAAGGGGGAGGGGAATAGGCACATTTTCTCATGGAATTAAAGGAGCAGAAAAAGTGTGTTACAATCCAATATGCCCAAATAATGTTTTTAAAGGGCCATACACCCCAGGGCCAATTTCTCCCCAGTAACTGGACGACACACAGTTCTGGAGGTACAACAACCACTTTATTTGCCACACATGGCTTTTAATCATAACCTCATGCAAGGGGTGTAACACACAGCATACAATGTCCCCTCCCAGGATCCTCCCCCTCCCCGGGAACTTAAGCCCACCACTCAAACACAGGGTTTCTCACATCCGGGGACGGGGGGGTCTTCATCCCATGAGCCTCTGTACCTGGGAGACCAAGCGTGGTCTCCCAGGCACAGAGAGCCCGTCTGCAGGAAAATAACTGGTCTCTTTGTCCCAGCGGGCACCGCAAAGCCTGCCAAACTCGCCAGTGCCCCAGAAGTGCCCACATCAATCTTAGGGCCCTTCGCAGCAGTACCTTCCTCGACCAGACTCCGCTTGCGAGGTCTCTGTGTGGAAACCCTGCAAGGGAAGCGCCTCCTTTTGGGACACGAATGCTCGCCAGGCTGGCGTTCGTCTGCACGAATGGCGGCCAGTCAGAGGAGTGCTCATTAATTGTTTTCCTTGCGGTTTGCAGTTTGACACCATGTTGCGAGGTGTGAAGGTTCTAAATTAACATTCTAAATGGGGTATCGGGGTGGCCCCCATTCGGGAGGGAATAAATTCCCTTCGTGGAAGCTCTTCACAGAAGATACGAAAAGATGGGGAAACACACATAATATCGGACAGGCAATTCCCAGACCGGCAGCGGTCTAACGTAATATTTTTTTAAATTAAGTTATTGTAGTAGAATCCCCACTAAACTGTGAATTGCCCCGATTAAACTGCAATGTGTGTAACTGTACTGACATCCCTTTTGTGTGCTTCCCCTAGCTTGACCCTGTGTTTCGTTCTTTGTGTTTTGTAGAACTGTAGACCTGCCTGCTCCCCGTTCTAAAACCACATTCTAAATGAGATTTCATGGTGGTCCCCGTTCGGGAGTTGAATGGCATCCCATTAGTGGCGGTACCTCCTGAACAGGGACCACCATGAAATCTGATTTAGAATGTGGTTTTAGAACATTCGCACCTCGTAATGAGGTGTCAAAACCACAAGGGAAGCCTCTGCGCATGCCTCCCCGAGGTGGCAGCCCGTTCGTTAAAACGAATGCCATCCAGAGGGAGCATTCGTGGATTGCTCCCCACCTCGTTCAGTTCCCGAACGAGCACCTCCCCGGCATCCATTAGAATGTTCACACCAATTAATTGGAACATTGGCAACTCACAAAATAGTGTGAAACCGCAAGGGAACTAATTAATGAGGGCCTCTCTGGGTGGCCGCCGTTCATACAGACAAACGCCGGCCAGGGGGAGCATTCACATCCTGAAAGAGACGCTTCCCTTGTCGGGTTTCACACAGGGACCCCGTGGAGGTTGGTGGGCCCAATGGTGGAGGTTGGTGGGCCCTCTGTCACTGGGAGGTAAAGAGTCTGGAAGTTTATCCCTCTGGGAAGAAGACCCCTGGGAAAGGGAGGGTCCTGGGAGGAGACACCAAGTGGCGGGAACAAGGGACAAAGGTATTGGGGTTCCAGTTCTGTTATACGACCCCCCGGGCAAGGGAGGACCATGTAATGGGACATTGTCTTCATGTTTGTTCCACCCCTTGCGTGGGGAAAGTATAAAGCTATATGTGGCCAATAAAGTTGTTGTTGTACCCCTGGAACTGTGTGTTGTCCAGTTACTGGGGGGGGGGGGAGTGGGTCTGTTCATTTATTAATAGCGGAGGTAATCAACCGGATTCCCCAGGGTCCGCTACAGTTATAATAATATATTAATACTCAGAACCAACAGAAAATAGATATTCTTCCTAATATTAAGTCATTTGTTTAGATATCCAAAAATACTAATTCAAGGCCAGAGTGTTGAAAGTTCAAACACCTAGAAAATGTACCGACGGGTCTTGAAATGAATTCACAGAGAGACTCTTTGTAAACTTACTTTAAACAAGTTTCCTCTAAAACATTCTCGTTCAGCTCACTATTGGACGTTGAATTCCACGTATTCCTGTAGATACCAGATGCTCCAAATTAAATTCAAACTAAAATAAAGACGTTTCTAATACAAGGGAAATGTTTGCCTCCTGTCCTTAATAAAATCTTGACTTTTCGTCACTCTGTTCTGTAGATCTCGAAGTTTTATTACAGACAGGAGGCTCATATTAAGTACATTTCGAAAGAGAGGTGATAGTATCATAAATCACAATCCAGGCAAATTCATAAAATTTTCACAGTATGGACACAGTAACATGGCTGCTTGGATGAAAGTAAAATTTCTGTAAGGAAGAATGTCTGAGCAGTTGTTCGTTTGAGACCATTATTCAACCATCTTCCAGTTGGGAAAACATCATCGGCCAGAACACCACAGAGTTTTGAATTATTAGGGTAATGGCTAGACTCCTGGCTAGCGCTACCAAAAGGCGGTTCAGACGGCAGCCTTAGGGAACACCAGCCTGGGGCTCGCAGGATTCAGGTGACCATCAGGAGGACAGCACACTGCACAGCACTCCCCTACTGCCGGTATGTAGTGTGGCTGAGAGGCCGTCTGCAGGATAGGAGCATGGGGGGGGGGGTCATCTGAATCCACAGGGAGTTGAGTTGGCACATGGGGAGGGAGGAGAGCGTTAATGAGAGACATGGAGGGCTGGGGGATTAAGACACATGGGGGGCTGGGGGAATGAGACACATGGGGGGCTGGGCAATTGAGACACCTGAGGGGCTGGAGGGGATTGAGACACATGGGGGCTGGGGAATGTGAAACATGGGGGGCTGGGGAATGAGAAACATGAGGGTTGGGGATTAAGACACATGGGACTGGGGAAAAGAGACACATGGGCTGGGGAATGAGACACAGAAAGAAGTGGGGGATTTAGACACATGGGGATCTGGGGGGATTGAGACACATGGGGAACTGGGGAGAATGAAACACATGGAGCTAGAGGGATTGAAACACATGGGGGGCTGGGGGAATGGGACACATTGGGGCTGTGGGGGATTGAGACACATGAAAGTTTGGGGAATTGACACATGGGGCTGGGGGGGATTGAGACACATGGTGGGGTAGGTGATTGATAGGGGCTAGGGAATTGAGACATATGGGGGGACAGGGGGATTGAGATACATGGGGGACTCGGCAATTGAGACACATGGAGGGCTGGGGGATTGAGACACATGGGGGGTCTGTGGTAATGTGACACATGATAGGCTGTATGGAATTGAGAAATACGGGGGGCTTGGGGGATTGACACACTTGGGTGCTGTGGGGAATTGAGCTATATGGGAGGCTGGGGGGTTGAGTCACATGGGGGTGCAGAGGGACTGAAACACATGGGGGCTGGGGGAAGGAAATGAGCACATAGAGGGACTTGGGAGGAATGAGACACGTGTGGTAGATGAGATACATGGAGGGGCTGGGGGAAGAGGCACAAATTGGGCTATGGAGAGAAAGAGATACACAGAGGGCTTGAGGGGAAGGGGAAAAAGAGACAGACATGGGAAGGGAAAAAAGAGACAGACAGGGGCCTGGGGGGAGAGACACCCAGCAGGGCTGGGGAACACAAAGTGACACAAAGGGGCTGGGGAAGGATCAAAAAGACAAATAGAATCTAGGGAAAGAACAAAAGAGACAGACAGGGGCTGGAGGGAGATAAGCAGAGGGGCTGGGGGGAGACAGAGAGACTTAGGTTGAGAAGGGGAGAAAGAGACACAGAAAGGGACTGGAGGAAAAAAGAGACACAAAGAGGCTGGGGGCAAAAGAGACACACACAAAAATGATGGTCATTTAAAAAGTGCACCTAAATATATGAAATTAAGGCCTAAGTCTGGTAATATCCAAACCACGGTTTTTAGTTTTCAGGATTCTTTTCTTTCAGGTATCTGCTCTGGCGCCACGTCTCTTCAAGCTGTTTATTAATGATCGTGCAGGGGACATCAGACGTTATTGCTCAGTAATTGAGAGTTGCACAAGTTGTGTATTTTGTGGTGAGGAATGCATCAGATAGAGTTAGGAAAAGAAATACATGAATAGGATGTGGGAGAAGTTCTAGACGGTAGACTAAGCAACAATATGCAATGTCAGGTAGCAGATAATGTGTTAGTATGAATGAAAAGGGGTATTAATTCAGGGGACAAAGTTACCATCTACCTCTTTCTAAATCGAATGTAAGACCATGGAACATGTCTTCTAATAAAGGATGTTATTGAACTAGAGAAAGTGTCGATACAGGCTGCACAATTAATTAGGAGAATAAGAGATTCTAATTATGAAGAAATACAAAAAAAAAACTTATTTACTTTAGAAGTCAAGTGACTCAATGGAATATAATAATATTATATTATATAAATATACAAGTAGCTGCTCTCTGGTAACCTTTTCATTAACAGGACTGTACAGGGATAGGGACAGGGATGAGACACCAGAGCTACCATGACCCGGGTTCGACAACATCTAGTGCGCAAAAATGAGCACACTGGACAAACGGTAGCTGTCCGAGTAGCAGGAGGAGCAGTTTATCGTCTACCCACAGCCCTCGTTCACCTCAACTGGGGAGTTGCATCTGGCATGGTGAACGTAGGCATAATTAAGGATTTACCTGCAAAGGTTTTACTGGGAAAAAACTTGGGCCCCCTAACATCCACCTATGCTCCCAGAGAAACCGCTGAAGCCCAACCAGTATCTACTCCTTTACAAGCTCGGACGGCAGAAGCTGGCCCACATGTCGCGGAGACTCAAGTAAAAACTGAATCCCTGACGATGACAGTAGATCTGACCCCATTAGACTGGGACACCCAAGAGGGGTTTGGGAGGGAAACCTGAGAAGACCATACCCTCCACAAATATAGGGCCAAGGCCGACCATGAACAAGGAGGGTTAGCGGGAGAGAGACTTATCTGGGAGCAAGATACAGATAGACTGAGATCCACGGTAAAGGGACAGCCCTATCCCAGAAGTGACAACTGGTAGTTCCTAGGAAATACCGGATGGAGCGTCTCCGGATCGAGCATGACATAGCCCTAGCTGGGCACCTTGGTGTACACCGCACATCTCACCGAATAGCTTAGAACTTCTTTTGGCCTGGTGTCCCGAGAGATGTGCAAAGGTTCTGCACAACTTACGATACCTTTCAGCGAGTAGGGAAGGGTGAGGATCACCCCAAAGCTCGACTAATATCCATGCCTATTATCGAAGAGCCCTTCAGCCAGATAGCAGTCGACATAGTACGGACCCTACAGAAACCTAGACCATCTGGTAAGAAATATATACTTACCGTGGTGGACTAAGCTACCCGGTTGCGCTCGCCAATATTCAGGCGGACACTGTTGCCGATGTACTGGTTAAGATATTTGCCAGGGTAGGTTTCCGCAAGGAAATCATCTCTGACCAAGGAACCCAATTTATCACAGATCGTACCCACCAACTAAGGAACGTGTGCAGCATTAAGCCCATCCAAAGTTCCCCCTATCACCCCTAGATCAACGGTCTTTGTGAGCGCTTCAACTGCACTCTCAAACAGATGTTGAAAACTTTCGCTGACAATCACAGAGTCTGGGAGAGATTTCTAACCCACCTTCTCTTCGCATACTGAGAGGTGCCGCAGGAATCTACTGGGTTTTCCCCTTTCAAATTGCTCTATGGGAGAAGGGTACGCGGTCCCCTTGATCTCATTAGAGAACACTGGGAAGTGGAAACAGAGCACGAGGGAACCCCTATTGTACAGTATGTTTTGTCATTCCGGGACTGCATGGAGCAGTTGGCCAGGATGGTAAGGGATAAACTCCAGGCGGCCCAGGGGAGACAGAAAGCTTGATATGATAGGGATGCCCGACAGCGCATGTTCCAGGTGGGACAAAAGGTACTCGTGTTAAAGCCAGTCAAAAATGAAAAGTTACAAGCAGCCTGGCAGGGGCCCTATAAAGTAGTAGAGCAGCTCTGCGACACCACCTATCTAGTCGCAAGCTGTGAAGATGAAAGGATACAGAGGGCTTTTCATATAAATATGCTAAAGGAATATCAAGAAAGACAGGAAGAGGTAGTCGCTATATGCACCCCAGCTGGGGATGACCTCAAGAACCTTCCCCTACCCAACCTATTAGAGAAAGAGAAATACAAGAGAGGGGGTTAAGGGCTGCGCTAATAAATTAAAAATAATAAATAAATCAACAAATAATAATAAAACAACAAATAATAATAAAAATAAAACCAGATATAAGGAATAGACAAAGTTCGGCCAAGAATAAATTGAAACAGTCTCACTGATATGTGATGATAAGATAATAGTCCTCAGGTGTTGATCCGTCCGTATGGCAGGTAGTCCATATATGTGGAAATAAAAAACAAAAAGAAAGCTGCCAATGGTGAAATATTGTATGTCCAAATGTGATGTATAAATCAAGAGAAAGATGTTTCACTCACATTTGTTGGAGCTTGAACCAGCTCTAGGAGAAGAGGCACTTAGTGGTTTGATCCCCACTATAGGATATACTTGGATGGTAGGTCCGTCTGCTTGGGATTCCCTTGGTGTAGGCTGGGACCTACTCAGATGTACGTAGTTCTTTGGTGCTGGGGAGATAGGTCCGCCTCTCCAATTTTGGATAATGGGTATCCATGAAATATATATAAAAAAGCAGATAGTGCTCTCAGTGTGAACAACAAAGCAATTTTATAAAATAAGTTATACTTACAAGAATAGAGCAGACAGATACTGCTCTATTGCCACAGCGCTGGTGGAATTATCCCCACCTAAGGATTTCTTTGGACGGGATACACTTGAGAATGAATTTAAAAATAAAAAACGTTTGTTAGGGACTGGGGCAGCCAATTTTGGATAATGGATATCCACGAAATATATATAAAACAGCAGATAGTGCTCTAAATTGGCATTTACTAGAGCTTGTTTCAGCGACTAGAAAGTGGCTTCACATGCGGGAGACCACAGGGCCTGCCTAGGAAAACTCTTTTTCGTCAGGTCATTCAGGGGTTTAGCTATAGTACTATAGTCTGGTACTACCCGCCTACAATACCCAGTGGTCCATAAGAACGCCAATACCTGAGTCTTGGTGCGGGGTGTGGACCAGTTAGCGTCTGCTTCTTTCTTAGCGGGTTCTGGTCACTGCTTCCCACACCCTACCCGGTGTCCCAAGTATTGGACCTCTGCCATGCCAAGATGACACTTGCTTGGCTTAAAGTCAGGCCTGTGGTCTGAATCTTGTCTAGCACTACCCCTACATGAACCATGTGTTCCTCCCAGGATTCACTGTAGATCGCAATGTCATCCAGGAGCCTATCCACCATACGTTGGAAGGTGGCCAGGGTGTTCTTCATCCCGAATTGCATGACCCTGAATTGGTACAAGTCAAACTGGGTGAGGAAGGCTGACTTAGTCTCCTTGGCCAGGGGAATCTGCCAATAGCCTTTGCATAAGTGGCTGTTCATCTACTCGGGGCATGGGATACGCATTGGTGGTGGTCCGATTGTTCAGTCACCTGTAGTCAACGCAGAACCAGATTGTCCCATCTTTCTTTGGTAGCAGGACTACAGGCGAAGCCCACGGACTGTCAGGGTGTTCGATAACCCGTAGGTGTAGCATTTCTTGTATCTCCTTCCGCATTCCTTCTCGGACTGATTCAGGTATACGGTAGGGGGACTAACGAAGTGGGACTTGGCCTGGTGTCTCTACTTTGTGGACTGCTAGGGTGGTATATCCGAGCTCTTGGGAGAACGTCAGTCGTTTTTCTGACAGTAAGCGTCGGGCATGTTCTGTCTCTAAGGTCGTTAACTGATCTATTTTGACAGAGCTGATTAGATTGGTTTGGGGCTCCTTCTCTAATAACAAAAAGGGGGGAAGAGTCTGCGCTTGAACCAAAAGAGCAGCAACCCTAAAAGGGGAATCCCTCAAGAAACCCTTTAAGAGACAGGAAAAATACAAGAGAGGGGGTTAAGGGCTGCGCTAATAAATTAAAAATAATAAATAATAAATAAATCAACAAATAATAATAAAACAACAAATAATAATAAAAATAAAACCAGATATAATCAATAGACAAAGTTCGTCCAAGAATAAATTGAAACAGTCTCACTGATATGTGATGATAAGATAATAGTCCTCAGGTGTTGATCCGTCCGTATGGCAGGTAGTCCATATATGTGGAAATAAAAAACAAAAAGAGAGCTGCCAATGGTGAAATATTGTATGTCCAAATGTGATGTATAAATCAAGAGAAAGATGTTTCACTCACATTTGTTGGAGCTTGAACCAGCTCTAGAAGAAGAGGCACTTAGTGGTTTGATCCCCACTATAGGATATACTTGGATGGTAGGTCCATCTGTCCGGCTTGGGATTCCCTTGGTGTAGGCTGGGACCTACTCAGATGTACGTAGTTCTTTGGTGCTGGGGAGATAGGTCCGCCTCTCCAATTTTGGATTTGTGGGTATCCACGAAATATATATAAAACAGCAGATAGTGCTCTCAGTGTGAACAATAAAGCAATTTTATAAAATAAGTTATACTTACAAGAATAGAGCAGACAGATACTGCCCTATTGCCACAGCGCTGGTGGAATTATCCCCACCTACGGATTTCTTTGGACGGGATACACTTGAGAATGAATTTAAAAATTACGCGTTTCACCTATGAGGTTTTTTCAAAATGGTAAAAGACTTTTACCATTTTGAAAAACCTCATAGGTGAAACGCGTAAATGGTTTTAATAAGTGTATTTTAAATCAATAAAAGTTATTTTTGGTTACCTTTTATACTAGGACCAATTCTATACTTATTTTTATTGTATTTTATACACTCTTACTACTCCTGGCATTCTTATATATCTTATACCATTTTTATAGTTTTTATTTATTTTTTATCCTTTTGTTTTATTTTTATTATTTAATTTTTAAATTCATTCTCAAGTGTATCCCGTCCAAAGAAATCCTTAGGTGGGGATAATTCCACCAGCGCTGTGGCAATAGAGCAGTATCTGTCTGCTCTATTCTTGTAAGTATAACTTATTTTATAAAATTGCTTTATTGTTCACACTGAGAGCACTATCTGCTGTTTTATATATATTTCGTGGATACCCATTATCCAAAATTGGCTGCCCCAGTCCCTAACAAACGTTTTTTATTGTCCACACAGACGCTTCTATGCTCGGACTGGGGGCAGTTTTAAGTCAAGTTGGAGAAGATGGAGGAAAGCACCCTGTCGCGTATCTCAGCAGGAAATTTTTACCCAGGGAGGTGAGCTATGCGGCGGTGGAAAAGGAGTGCTTGGCATTGGCTTGGAGATTAAAGAAATTGGCTCCTTATTTATACAGACAAGAGTTCGCTCTAATCACTGACCACAACCCGTTGGTCTGCCTTAACCGGGTCGCAGGGGACAATGGCTGATTACTACAATGGAGTTTGGCCTGCAAACATACAACTATACTATCTATTACTGACCCAGGAAGCAGAACAGCAATGCCGACAGGTTGTCCAGGCAAATGGAGCTCACCAACTGACTTAACCCCGGACATCCCCAAGTTGACCCGAAAAAGGTCAAACTGGGTCTGCCGGAGTGTTCCACAAGGATGGAGCACTGTGACGGATTCCCTATCACTGGATTATATGCTGTTAATTTTTGTTTATTTTGATACCCTGCGGGATATACTTGAGAATGAATTTAAAAATTAAAAAATAAAACAAAAGGATAAAAAATAAGTAAAAACTATAAAAATGGTATAAGATATATAAGAATGCCAGGAGTAGTAAGAGTGTATAAAATACAATAAAAATAAGTATAGAATTGGTCCTAGTATAAAAGGTAACCAAAAATAACTTTTATTGATTTAAAATACACTTATTAAAACCATTTACGCGTTTCACCTATGAGGTTTTTTCAAAATGGTAAAAGTCTTTTACCATTTTGAAAAAACCTCATAGGTGAAACGCGTAATTTTTAAATTCATTCTCAAGTGTATCCCGTCCAAAGAAATCCTTAGGTGGGGATAATTCCACCAGCGCTGTGGCAATAGAGCAGTATCTGTCTGCTCTATTCTTGTAAGTATAACTTATTTTATAAAATTGCTTTATTGTTCACACTGAGAGCACTATCTGCTGTTTTATATATATTTCGTGGATTCCCATTATCCAAAATTGGAGAGGCGGACCTATCTCCCCAGGACCAAAGAACTACGTACATCTGAGTAGGTCCCAGCCTACACCAAGGGAATCCCAAGCCGGACAGACGGACCTACCATCCAAGTATATCCTATAGTGGGGATCAAACCACTAAGTGCCTCTTCTCCTAGAGCTGGTTCAAGCTCCAACAAATGTGAGTGAAACATCTTTCTCTTGATTTATACATCACATTTGGACATACAATATTTCACCATTGGCAGCTCTCTTTTTGTTTTTTATTTCCACATATATGGACTACCTGCCAAACGGACGGATCAACACCTGAGGACTATTATGTTATTATCACATATCAGTGAGACTGTTTCAATTTATTCTTGGACGAACTTTGTCTATTCATTATATCTGGTTTTATTTTTATTATTATTTGTTGTTTAATTATTATTTGTTGATTTATTTATTATTTATTATTTTTAATTTATTAGCGCAGCCCTTAACCCCCTCTCTTGTATTTTTCCTGTCTCTTAAAGGGTTTCTTGAGGGATTCCCCTTTTATGGTTGCTGCTCTTTTGGTTCAAGCGCAGACTCTTCCCCCCTTTTTGTTATTAGAGAAGGAGCCCCAAACCAATCTAATCAGCTCTGTCAAAATAGATTGGTTAACGACCTTAGAGACAGAACATGCCCGGCGCTTACTGTCAGAAAAACGACTGACGTTCTCCCAAGAGCTCGGATATACCACCCTAGCAGTCCACAAAGTAGAGACACCAGGCCAAGTCCCACTTCGTTAGTCCCCATACCGTATACCTGAATCAGTCCGAGAAGGAATGCGGAAGGAGATACAAGAAATGCTACACCGACGGGTTATCGAACACCCTGACAGTCCGTGGGCTTCGCCTGTAGTCCTGCTACCAAAGAAAGATGGGACAATCTGGTTCTGCGTTGACTACAGGTGACTGAACAATCGGACCACCACCAATGCGTATCCCATGCCCCGAGTAGATGAACAGCCACTTATGCAAAGGCTATTGGCAGATTCCCCTGGCCAAGGAGACTAAGTCAGCCTTTGTCACCCAGTTTGACTTGTACCAATTCAGGGTCATGCAATTCGGGATGAAGAACACCCTGGCCACCTTCCAACGTATGGTGGATAGGCTCCTGGATGACATTGCGATCTACAGTGAATCCTGGGAGGAACACTTGGTTCATGTAGGGGTAGTGCTAGACAAGATTCAGACCACAGGCCTGACTTTTAAGCCAAGCAAGTGTCATCTTGGCATGACAGAGGTCCAATACTTGGGACACCGGGTAGGGTGTGGGAAGCAGTGACCAGAACCCGCTAAGAAAGAAGCAGTCGCTAACTGGCCCACACCCCGCACCAAGACTCAGGTATTGGCGTTCTTATGGACCACTGGGTATTATAGGCGGGTCGTACCAGACTATAGTACTATAGCTAAACCCCTGAATGACCTGACGAAAAAGAGTTTTCCTAGGCAGGCCCTGTGGTCTCCCGCATGTGAAGCCACTTTCTAGTCGCTGAAACAAGCTCTAGTAAATGCTCCTGTCTTGGCTGCCCCAGTCCCTAACAAACGTTTTTTATTGTCCACACAGACACTTCTATGCTCGGACTGGGGGCAGTTTTAAGTCAAGTTGGAGAAGATGGAGGAAAGCACCCTGTCGCGTATCTCAGCAGGAAATTGTTACCCAGGGAGGTGAGCTACGCGGCAGTGGAAAAGGAGTGCTTGGCATTGGCTTGGAGATTAAAGAAATTGGCTCCTTATTTATACAGACAAGAGTTCGCCCTAATCACTGACCACAACCCGTTGGTCTGCCTTAACCGGGTCGCAGGGGACAATGGCTGATTACTACAATGGAGTTTGGCCTGCAAACATACAACTATACTATCTATTACTGACCCAGGAAGCAGAACAGCAATGCCGACAGGTTGTCCAGGCAAATGGAGCTCACCAACTGACTTAACCCTGGACATCCCCAAGTTGACCCGAAAAAGGTCAAACCGGGTCTGCCGGAGTGTTCCACAAGGAGGGAGCACTGTGACGGATTCCCTATCACTGGATTATATGCTGTTAATTTTTGTTTATTTTGATACCCTGCATAGTTCGATATACGAACTCACCGAACACCTGAGACCTAACTATTTCGTATACCGAACAAACTACCGAACAGCCAGACCACCCAGGGTAGGTGTTTGCGGCTCATTAACCCTTTTCACCTTTGTTCGTACCTCAAGTAACCGCAATTATATTAACATTCTGAGCAGTCGGCTGGGTGGCCGCCGTTCGTACGGCCGAACACGTGGTGGCGGCCATCTTTAGCTGCGAACACATACAGCGGTATTTGGCAAACACCGCTAGAACTTTCACCTCCAGAGAAGTTTGGTAAAATACGTCCGAACAAGGAATAAAGACTGATCTTACTTACGAACCGTTATATTCGGTACTTTTATTGTATTTGTTTCTCCTGAAAGAGACCGACCGCACAGCCTGATTTCATGGAACTCTTTTGGGGCAAGAGTCTCATGAGCGGTCAGTCAAAACTGAGACTTCTATGGAAACCCTGAACCCCTGAACCGATCTGGGCGATTTTTGGATATGTTGGTCCCCCAGATGGGGGTTATCAGGGGATATGACTATATTGGGGTTTCTGTGTGTTTTGGGGGTATTTTTTATTTGTTGTAAAAATTATGTTTTCTGTGCCTGGAGATAATTGAGTTTAGTACAGTGCTTGACTCAATTATCTCCTAGGTACAAAAGGAGGGATTAACCTATTTTGTATGGGAGTGTCCTGGACCTGAGAGCCAATGTGAGTGTGTATATGTTTTTACTGTGGTCTATTGACATAAAAGTCCAGTGTGGCTACCAAAAGACCAGTTCCTGCTTACCCTCAACAAAGAGTCACATCTCATGTTTGTAGGGAACCGCTATACCTGCTATAATCCCCAGCTCTTATAATAGCTACATGGCTATACCGTCCTTGGGATTTGGAAAGCATCACTCTGCATAGGGGCAAAGAACATCCCTGGTGGCGATACCCCTCATCCTCTCGGGGTGGCCGCCACACCACACAACATCTGTCACTCAAGTTTGGGAGACTGGTCCCCTCCCGAACACCTGGCCAACTTTATGCACCTGTGGCTTTACTAGCCTCTGGATAAAGATGTCCGTAACCGCTTGCGGTTGGACTGCCCACGCCCTTCCCTCCCAGACAGAATGACACACCTGTGTTTGATCAGTGGATGATGGTCATGACTATGGGTTGCCGCGACCCCGCAAGGGAGTTATGAGAGGATTCAGAGGCGCCCAAGACAAATTGCTGGACTCTATTGGCCCCTCTCAAGGATAAAATACCCGAGGATACCAGCATCATCCAGGAATGGGCTCACGATATCCGTGAATGGGAACAGAGATGTTTCTGTTTCGTCTGAAACACTAATTGTGACAAACTCCCCTTTTTACATGAGTTTGGCACAAGCACCTGGAGGGTCATGCTTGCCAGGCTCCTGCCCACAGACTATGGACCCTGTGAAATATAATGTTAAAGTCTCCGTTCGTGCAATTAGGATTATATGGTTCAGTTACCGAACAACCGCACGAACCAGAGACCACCCTGGAGCTTGTTAACACCTATTAACAACTTGGAACGTTTCTCACCGACGTGTTCTAATTGTTCATCTGGGTGGCCGCAATTCCTAAGGACAACCTCGAGGTGGCAACCATCTTGTTCGCATGAACGCAGGCAGCAGTGCTTGGGCATGAATCTCATGGAACTAAAATCAGACACAGAAACTCCCGAACACCGCTGGACTTCCATCATTGTCTGCGTTCATTTCTATACAGCTTAGAAGGGCAATGTTCGTTGAAATCATTAGTTTGGATGAGGGGACCAAGTTCCAGGTTAAGACTATTGACTCTGTTCGGTAGTTGATTTATTTTCAAACTACCAAATTAGACCGACCGCAAGCCCTGATTCTCTGGAACTGTTTTGGGCATGGGACCATGCTTGCCATCGGTCAAATATATCACCTCTAGGAAATTTTTAATGGGACCCTTCACTATCCGTAGCCTCGTGAAGGAGTTATCCATTTGTTGCATCCTACGCCGGACAGAGTGTCGGCAGTCCATTAAATATATTGCCTGGACGGAGCCTGCTCCCATCAGACATCACGAAAGGCATCTTTGATTTCTGCCTCCCTCGCAGGATCCCCCTGAGGGCGAACTACCTTCCGGGGGTGACACATCTAACCACAGTTTGGTTCTCCCACCTAGAGGGATCACCAGACTTCAATATAGCCTCACTCATTGTAATAGGTACCCAGACAAAAACACTTAGAACACTGCGGTGAGAAACGTTCCAAGTTGTTAATAGGTGTTAACAAGCTCCAGGGTGGTCTCTATTTGTGTGGTTGTTCGGTAAACGAACCATATAGTCCCAATTGCACGAACAGAGACTTTTACATCATTTTCCACAGGGTCCATAGTCTGTGGGCAGGAGGCTGGCAAGCACGCTCATCCAGGAGCTTAAGGCAAACTCAGGTAAAAAGTGGAGTTTTCACACCCCTTTTATCACTAACCTCTTTTAAAACATCTGGTTATATATATTTTGTGTGTCTGTGTTTTTGACAGACATACATGCAAAGCATTGCCGAGTTGCCCAGTATTGTAATTCTATCAGGGCTCACAATTTCCAGTGTCCACTAGCCATGGGCAAGTGAACATTCAGTCCAGGCGAGTAGAAAGTCATCCTTGGTGAAGGCACCATGAACTCTCCAGACTTGCAGTGGCTCGTAACCCTTAGGTCTGGCTAATTGGGCACCGCTAATATGCACTTAGACAAAAAATAAAACAATTTGTGTTCCTTCCCCGAGTACGGCATTGCCCTCTGTTAAGAATCGGCAGGTGACATTGCAAAATAGTAACTGATAACTGGATTATAACATTCCCATCATAGTGTGACATTTGTAAAAGTAGTGACATGGGATGTTTCCTGTGGGAGGGTCCAACTACTGTGAAATCCTCTGATTAATATTCTGCTGCTGCCTGTGAGTACAGCAATGCCCCAATCTATAGATCTTCCAGGGTTTTTAAATCATAGGGTCAGTTTTTTTACAGTAAGAGCAATAAGAATATGAAATTCTCTGCCTGAAGAGGTGGTGTGACGAATTGCACTTCGCCACTGGGTTTTGGAGAAGCCTACTTGGCAGCCTCTTGCCCTGTGACTATGGCCCCTGGGGTGTATTGCCGTTTAAAAACTTTATTTTGGCTTATTGGATTTTAAGACACTGTTTCTGGCCCTTTAAATTCTATTGGAAAGGATTTGCATTTTCGAAGTGGTCGAAGTGGTCGCCACTAGTCGAAGTGGCCGCCATTCGAACACGTGGCAGCGGCCATTTTAATTCAGTTGAACGCGTTCAGCGGTGTTTGGTCGTTGAGTTCATGGATCTCAAATCGGATACCCGATGGCACGAACACCGCTGAACTTTACCTTCTCCAGACTTCAACACTTCGACGGAAATCGAAGTGTGTTCGACAATTCGAACGCCACTTTAACTTTGAGTATTTGCATGAACGGCCCCCGTTCGTGCTTTCGAAACAGAGCTTAGTATTTGAACTATTGGAAATAGACCGTCCGCACAGCCAAATTCTCTGGAACTGTTTTGGACATGAAAATGTACGTGCGGTCGGTCAAATATGACTTCCACAAAACTTTTGAACCCCTGCTCTGATATCGGTGATTTTTGGATATGTTGTTCTCCCAGAATTTATGGGGATATGTTTGTGTTTTGGGGTGTTTCTGGACTTTGGTTAAAAATTGATATTTTCTGCCTGTGGATAATTGTTATTCCATTAGCTAGCTTAATTATATCACAGGTAGAGGGGAGGGATTGCTGACTGTATGTGGGAGTGTTACTGTGTTAATTATTGTTTCTATTGGTTTGTGTCCCTTTTGTCCCAATTTACCATCAGGTCCAGGGGGTGTGACTCTGGCCTGAAAATGTATATAAAAGAAATGCCTTTGTGCTCAATAAACCAGATCTTCTTACCCTCAACTCGCAGCCTCATCTCGTGTTGTAGGGAACAGCTATAACAGCTATATCACTGCTAGCTCTTGTAAGAGCTCTCTCCAGCTATACAGCTATAATCTCCTGGAGGAGAGGTCCTTCTCACAGCTATACCCTCCTGGACGAGAGGTCCTTCCCATACGGTCCTGGGTCCAGAGGTTGGACCAGGGTGGAAAGGAGACGGTGAGACCCCAACCAAGCTACGGCGGTTCGTGGAGTCTGTGGTGGTTATGGTGTCCAGTGTGGTGCTGATGGTCCTTGGTAAGCGCTAGGAGCATCGACTGGCGGACGATCCGTCACAGGTGGTTTTATCAGAGTCCATACAGATGTTTAAACTGCAGTTGGATAAATACTTGCAAAAACATAACATACAGGGATATAATTTCTAATTAGTGGGGTCATAGGGTCAGTTTTTTTACAGTAAGAGCAATAAGAATATGAAATTCTCTGCCTGAAGAGGTGGTGTGACGATTTGCACTTCGCCACTGGGTTTTGGAGGGGCCTACTTGGCAGCCTCTTGCCCTGTGACTATGGCCCCTGGGGTGTATTGCCGTTTAAAAACTCTATTTTGGGGTAATAGCTGCTTGATCCAAGGAGACATCTGACTGTTATTTTGGGGTCAAGAAGGATTTTTTTCCTAGTTTGTTGCAAAATTGGAAGCGCTTCAGACTGGGTTTTTTGCCTTCTTTTGGAACAGCAAAAACATATGTGAGGAAGGCTGAACTTGATGGACGCATGTCTCCTATCTAACTATGTAACCCTAGGCAGCTCTAATAATAACCCTTGATGGACGCAAGTCTCTTTTCAGCTATGTGACTATGTAACATATACTATAACCTGTGTTTTTGTTTTGTTACTATGTGACACAATCTCATGAAATTACGTACTAACCAACATCAAGCTTTGATTCAATATTAGTGGTATTATGCAAAAAAGGTCACTTTCTCAATGAAATTCCTATTTAACTCAGTTTTTTTTTATCCCTAACCATTACAGAGTCCATACAGATATTTAAACAGCAATTGGAATAATACTTGCAAAAACATAATATTCAGGGTTATCAGTTTGTATTTGTAGGGTAATAGCTTCTTGATCCAAGGAGAGATCTGACTGCAATTCTGGGGACGAGAAGGCTTTTTTTTGGATCAACAGCAAAAACTGATGTGAGGAAGGCTGAACTTGATGGACACGTGTCTCCTATCTAACTATGTAACCCTAGGCAACTCTAACAAAAACCCATGTTAACCTAACTCACTCTAGCTAACCTATCACTAAACAACCCTAAATCTAACCTTAGATAAACCTGTCTATATCTAACCTTAACCCCCGCTAAATCATTCCCTATATAACCGTAACTAACCCAAACAATAACTAACCCTAGATAACCCTAAACTTACCTAGCCATATCCCTAACTAACCCATACTAGCCCTAGATAATCATTTCTAGCCCTAGATAACCCTAACCCTTACTAGCCCTAGATAACCCTTACTAGCCCTAGATAACCCTTACTAGCCCTAGATAACCCTAACCCTTACTAGCCCTAGATAACCCTTACTAGCCCTAGATAACCCAAACCCATACTAGCCCTAAATAACCCATACTAGCCCTAGATAATCCTTTCTAGCCCTAGATAACCCTAACCCTTACTAGCCCTAGATAACCCTTACTAGCCCTAGATAACCCTAACCCATACTAGCCATAGATAACCCTTACTAGCCCTAGATAACCCTAACCCTTACTAGCCCTAGATAACCCAAACCCATACTTGCCCTAGATAACCTTAACCCTTACTAGCCCTATATAACCCTTACTTGCCCTAGATAACCCTAACCCTTACTAGCCCTAGATAACCCTTACTAGCCCTAGATAACCCTAACCCTTACTAGCCCTAGATAACCCTTACTAGCCCTAGATAACCCTTACTAGCCCTAGATAACCCAAACCCATACTAGCCCTAGATAACCCATACTAGCCCTAGATAATCCTTTCTAGCCCTAGATAACCCTAACCCTTACTAGCCCTAGATAACCCTAACCCATACTAGCCATAGATAACCCTTACTAGCCCTAGATAACCCTTACCCTTACTAGCCCTAGATAACCCAAACCCATACTAGCCCTAGATAACCTTAACCCTTACTAGCTCTAGATAACCTTTACTTGCCCTAGATAACCCTAACCCTTACTAGCCCTAGATAACCCTTACTAGCCCTAGATAACCCTTACTGGCCCTAGATAACCCTAACCTATACTAGCCTTAGATAACCCTGACTAGCCCTAGATAACCCTAACCCTTACTAGCCCTAGATAACCCTTACTAGCCCTAGATAACCCAAACCCATACTAGCCCTAGATAACCCTAACCCATACTAGCCCTAGATAACCCTAACTCATACTAGCCCTATATAACCCTTACTTGCCCTAGATAACCCTAAACCTTACTAGCCCTAGATAACCCTAACCCATACTAGCCCTATATAACCCTTACTTGCCCTAGATAACCCTAAACCTTACTAGCCCTAGATAACCCTAACCCATACTAGCCCTATATAACCCTTACTTGCCCTAGATAACCCTAAACCTTACTAGCCCTAGATAACCCTAACCCATACTAGCCCTATATAACCCTTACTTGCCCTAGATAACCCTAACCCTTACTAGCCCTAGATAACCCTAAGCTTAACCAGCCCAAACCATAATCTGTTGGTGCTATATAAATGACAATGATAATACTAATAATACAATGAATGAAACAGTGCGGGATAGGGAAACACACGAAAGGGATGTTAGGACATGTGACGAGACCAATCTCGCCACATTGCATTGGAGGAGCCTGGTTGCCTGCCTTCTGCCTTTGGATTATGGACTGGCAGTTAAATAGTTAATTTTACTGTGCAGAAAGGTTTATTCATGCCTTCCTGCACAGTCATTCGGTAGATTTAGTCTACCGCACAAACCGCCTTCTATTAGCCTCCCCAGAGCCGTGTGCCGTGAGCCGGCAGGCGCTGTTAATTGCCGCTCAGAAGCTGGTGCGCACCGCCAATCTACCTCCCTGAAGCCACGGTTAACCGCGGCTTAACGAGCATGTGCAGTCAACTGACCACCCAGTAGCTGCGGTTAACCGCAGCTTAACTGACTATTGCTGGGTGGCCGCAGTTACACCTAGCAGCCGCTAGGTGGCAGTGTTATGGAACTCCCCGGACGGCCAGCGGTACTCCGTGCACTAAAAGCGGACACTTTTACGTGCAGGCACCGCTGAGCCTCCAGCCTTCCCCGCTTCTATTCGTGGCTGTTTAACCGAACACCTGATCATTCGGGACTTTGTTTTATGTGAATGCTTTAACCCAGATAGCACAGCCATGGAGCCTATTCGTGTAATTAAAGACTTTGGCTACATGGCAATTCAGCTGTGTGTATAGGAACTGAGCGCTATTTGGTACAATTGTGCGCTCAGATCCCAGCTATCTGGGGATGGGTTACATGTATATATTTTATGTGATAAATGTAACATTATGTATTTTATTTTATTATAGTGGTTTATTGTAACCACGTGTGTAATGGTGATTTGCCTCTGTCCTGGGAGATAATTGGATTACTTCCCAATTATCTCCAGGATAGAGTGGAGGGAAATTAGGATGCATTGTGGGAATGTTTTACTTCTGTGTGTCAGAATGTGATACATGTCTGTCTGTGTTACAGTCTTTCTTCTGGTCCCCTAGGGGAGTGTCCACCAGGTGGGAGACCTGCATAAATACTGTGCAGGTAGCCCTCAATAAACCAGACCACCGCTTGACCCTCAACACGGAGCTCTGTCTCGTCTTTGGGAGGATTTACTGTATGCTGTTAGAGACTGATTGCCAAGAGTATAAGCCGCTTGGGTGCTTTTCCTGTTTGTCTGCTAGCAGCTATTCGTGAGGTTCCAGTTCGGGAGTTTGGAGTGCTACTTTGTATGCAGTTCGGGACTTTGGAGCATTCCCTTGTATTCAGTTCGGGAGTTTGGTGTTCTGTAGTAGCTGTGCCTGTGTCTCTGGAAGGGGAAGATCGACTAAACAGCTTTTAACCCCTTTTATGCCTGGGGATGCCATTACAGGACAGCACACACATTACAGTGTAATCTGGTCTGTGCACATTAGCAGGGTTTTCCGCTACACAGCTCCCCCTTAATCACTAGCCGGCATTCGCAACGGATCGGCCTGCTGATGTCCAGGGGAAATACCCACAGATCACTTGTCCAGGGCGGTCTGCCTGGACAGCACGTCAGCATTGCCATTTTGCGCACTGTGCCTGTAGTGGATGATAAAGTCATATGGTTGTAAGGCCAGGCTCCACCGTAACAGCCTGGCATTGTCCCTAGAGACCCTGTTAAGCCATATCAATGGGTTGTGCTCCGTGAGCAGGTTAATTTGATGTCCATACAGATAGGACTGTAGCTTTTTGAAAGGCCACACCACCGCCAGGCACTCCTTCTCGATGGCGGCGTAGCTTATCTCCCTGGGTAAGAGCTTCCTGCTGAGGTAAGCTATGGGGTGCTCTCCGCCATCGTTCCTGACCTGGCTCAATACGGCTCCCATTCCGAACATAGAGGCATCTGTGTGAACAAGATAAAGTTTATTGGGATTAGGAGCAGCCAGTACATGGGGCATTTGCCAGGGCGTCCTTGAGGGCTTGGAATGCCTGCTCACACTCTGGGGTCCAGGTTACCTGTCGGGGCAGGGTTTTGCAGGTGAGGTCAGTAAGGGGTTTAGCTATGGCACTGTAGTTGGGGACAAACTTTTGGTAGTATCCGGCAGCTCCTAAGAAGGCCAAAACCTGGGTTTTGGTTCGGGGCCAGTGCCAGTGAGTTACCGCCTCTACCTTGGCCGGTTCAGGTTTCTGCGTCCCACACCCCACCCGGTGCCCTAAATACTGTACCTCGGTCATCCTGATGTGACACTTACTGAGCTTCAGCGTCAGCCCTGCTTCCCTGATCCCATCCAGCACTGCTCCTATGTGGGCCAGATGTTCCTCCCAGGTATTGCTAAATATGGCAATATCATCGAGGTAGGCCCAGACTTACTCCTGGAGGCCCTCTAACAGCCGGTCTACCATCCTATGAAAGGTGGCTGGGGCATTCTTCATCCAGAATGGCATTACCCGAAACTGATACTGGCCAAACAGGGTGACGAAGGCTGACTTGGTGATAGCCTCTGCGGCGAGGGGTATCTGACAATACCCCTTGCACAGAACTATGGTGGTGAGGTATCTGCCCTGAGCCTTTTTATCTAACAGTTTGTCAATGCGAGGCATGGGGTAGGCATCTGAGACCGTCTTGTTGTTCAGCCTCCGGTTGTCCACACAGAACCAAGTGGTCCCGTCTCGCTTTGGGACCAGCACTATTGGAGAGGACCAAGGGCTCTTGGACGGTTTGATGATCCTTAGATGGAGCATCTCCTGGATCTCCCTTCTCATGTTCTCCTGCACTACCTCTGGGATTCTGTTCGGGCTTTGCCACAGGGGTTGCTAGCATGGGGTCTCCACCCTGTGGGTGGCCAGAGCAGTCACTCCAATGAGATTAGGGAATGTTTCCCGCTTAGCCTCCAGCATCTGCTGTGCCTTGCTGCGTTCCCCACTTGGGTTAGCCGGTCCCCCAAGTGAACCTCCACTATGGACCCTGCCTGAGATCCATCCGCCTGGAGGTCAGGCAGGGGAAGATTTTCATAATCTTCCGAGGTTGGGGCGCATGTAGCAGCCACATCCTCTGTCTGCTTTTGGTAGGGCTTCAGCATGTTAACATGCATCAGGCGTCGGACTCCAGTACCTGAGCAGGGGCCAATCACGTAAGCAGTGTCATACCTTTGTTCCACTACCCGGTATGGGCCCCTTCCAGACAGGCTTTAAAACCAAAACTTTCTGTCCGACCTGAAAGCTACGGCTCCTGGCTCCCTTATCGTACCACATGCGCTGGCGCCTCTGAGCCGCCTGGAGGTTCTCCCGCACCTGGTGGGTAAGCTCCTCCAGGTGGTCCCTAAACTCCAGCACATATGGAATGATGGGGGTCCCTCCCTGTTCCCTGGCTCCCTCCCAGTGCTCCCCTAATTCGCCGTCCGAACACCAGTTAGAACGGGGAAAAGCCTGTCAATTCCTGGGGCAACTCCCAATATGAGAACAGGAGATGTGGCAGGAATCTCTCCCAAACTTTGCGAGTCTCTGCAAAGGTATGGAGCACCTGCTTCAATGTATAATTGGAGCGATCACACAATTAATATGGTTTGGGGGTGATAAGGGGAGCTTCAGATGGATTTAATGTCGCATAACTTCCACAGCTGGTTCGTTATCTTGGCAGTAAATTGCGTGCCCTGATCTGAGATGCTTTCCTGGGGAAAATCTAATGCCAGAGAACACCCACATCTGGGCTTCTGCCACAGTCTCTGCCTGAATGTTGCTCAGGGTGACCGCCTCAGGGTAACGAGTGGCATGGGAGGGACTAGGCTTGGCCAGGGGACCTATGATATCGACAGCTACCCTGCCGAAAGGATCCTCAATGATCAGTAGGGGTTAGAGCTTGGCCTTGTGCCGGTCGCCCCTCTTCCCTACTCTCTGGCATACATCGCAGGTCTGGCAGAAGAGAGCTCTTACAAGAGCTAGCAGTGATATAGCAGGTATAGCTGTTTCCTATAACACGATACAAGGCTGCTAGTTGAGGGTAAGAAGGTCTGGTTTATTGAGCACAAAGGCATTTCTTTTATACATATTTTCAGGCCAGAGGCACACCCCTGGAGTCGAAGTTCCAGAGAAGGTAAAGTTCAGCAGTGTTATTGCCGTTGCGTGTCCGATTTAAGTTCCATGAACTTGACAACCAAACACCGCTAAACGCGTTCGACTAAATATGATGGCCACCGCCACGTGTTCGACTATACGAACGGCGACCACACAGCCATTTATCAATTAGCTGCAGTTAACCACGGCTTCTGGGGGGTAAAAAAGCAGCACAATCCACTTGTGTGTGGTCCGGCTGTTCAGTAGTTCGAAGTTCCACTTCGACCACTTCGAAAGTTTAAAGAACAATTGTTTAAAATCCCAAACAGGCATATAAAATCCAGCAATGACAAGGGGAAAACGAAGTCCAGGGACATTCCTTTGTTGCAATAAAGCATCAGAAAGGAGAACCACACCATAATCACTATAGGGAAGGGAAAAAACACCATAACTACTGCAATCATAGAGTTTTTTTTTACATGGCTCCCTCCTTGTGGGACACTCTGGCAGACCCGGCTTGACCCCTTTTCGGGGCAACTTGGGGCTGTCCAGACTCTGTTATTCTGGGTTAAGGTCTACCGAGATAATCCATCCGCGTTGCCATTCGGCTTGCCGGGCCGGTACTAGATGGTGAAGTTGTAGGGTTGAAGTGCCAAACTCCATCTCAGTAGCCGGCCATTGTCCCCTGCAACGCGGTTTAGCCACACAAGCATATTATGGTCTGTAACAAGTGTGAACTCCTGTCCGTACAAATAGGGAGTCAATTTCTTTAAGTCCCACACCAGGGCTAAGCACGCCTTCTCTACTGCCGCATAGCTGACCTCGCGAGGTAGAAGTTTCCGACTAATGTAGTTTCCGATTACATAAGTTGTATCGCACAGCTTTTCTATCACCTTATAGGGCCCTTGCCAGGAGGCCTGCAGTTTATGCTGCTTAATGGGCTTCAGTACTAGGACCTTTTGTCCTATATAAAAAGTACGTAGTCGGGCACCCCTATCATACCACACCTTCTGTCGCCCTTGGGCCGCCTGGAGATTGTCTTTGACTGTCCGAGCCAGCTGCTGCATGCGGTCCCGAAATTCCATTACGTATGATAGGATGGGGGTCCCTTCACTCTCTGATTCCCCCTCCCAGTGCTCCCTGATGAGATCAAGGGGCCCTCTCACCTTTCTCCTATATAAGAGCTCGAAGGGGGAAAACCCAGTTGATTCCTGCGGTACCTCCCTATAGGCAAATAGGAGGTGCGGTAGGAAACTCGACCAGTCTCTGTATTCGCTGGTGAAAGTCTTGAGCATTTGCTTCAAGGTTCCATTAAAGCGCTCACAGAGACCGTTAGTCTGGGGATGGTAGGGTGAACTAAGTAGCGATTTAATACTGCAGACCTTCCACAGCTGTTGGTCAGTTCTGCAGTAAATTGTGTACCTCTGTCCAAGAGGATTTTCTTTGAAAACCCGACTCGGGAGAAGATCTGTACCAGAGCGTTAGCCACAGTGTCTGCCTGTATATTTGACAGAGCCACTGCATCTGGATAGCGAGTCGCGTAGTCCACCACGGTAAGTATATACTTCTTACCGGATGGACAAGGGTTGGAGAGGGGTCCCACTAGGTCAATAGCTATCCTGCTGAAGGGTTCTTCAATAATTGGCAGGGGTACCAAGTGAGCCTTGGGGTGATCCCATCTTTTTCCCACTCACTGGCACACATCGCAAGTTTGGCAGTAATCTCATACATCAGCGTGTACCCCAGGCCAGAAGAAGACCTGGGTTACCCGGTGTAAGGTACGAGTGACTCCTAAGTGTCCTGCCAAGGGAATGTCGTGCCCGACCTGAAGAATTTCCCTTCTATATTTGCTGGGCACTACAACTGGCGCTTATGGTAGGGGTTCTGTCCTGCCTGTTCCATGACTCGGTACAGCTTATTAGTGTCCCACATGAAAACTTAATTCTCCAATCCACCAGCCCCTGTTTCTGCCTTCTCCCTGTATTTTTGTAGGGATGAATCCTCTCTAGTCACTTTCCCAAACTCCTCAGGGGTGTCCCAAGCTATCACGGTTTGAGAGTTCGTCGCAATCGGGGGGGGGAACTAGTCCTTTCGATTCTTGCTTGTGTCCTGGTCGTCACAGGGTGAGCGGCTGTGGTAGAGAAGGGGACATAGGCAAGTGAGGGGGCCCAAATTGTTGCCCAGAAGAACTTCTGCTGGCAAGTTGTTCATTATCCCAACTTTCACTACACCGGATCCGGCTCCCAGTCTAGGTGAACGCGGGCAGTAGGCAGGCTCAATACGTCTCCCCATGCCACTCGAACAGCTACGGTTTGGCCCATACGCTTATGGGCTGGAACCAAGTGCCTCTGTACTAGTGTAATAGTAGCCCCAGTGTCTCGTAATCCTTGGGTGACCTGCCCTTCGGTCTTGACCTCTTGTCGGTGCTGCTGTCTATTATCCCCGGAATCGGCATGGATGGGATTGACCTCGTACAATATACCCATATATTCCTTGGGGTGAATATCAGCATCCACGCAGTGGGCAGCCGGGGTACGGGATGCCGCAGGGGCTGGCACCAGTGGTGAGTTGTTCCAGTAAGATTTGGGAGAACCAAAAGGGCAATTGGCCACCAGGTGTCCTGGTTCGTGGCATCGATGACACTTCACCTTAGAATACTCCAAATTGTTTCTGGGGGGACCAGCATAACGAGTGGGGCCAGGTTGAACAGGGGCCTTAAAGGGGAGCCCGAGAATCCACCCGAGGGTTAGGTCGCCTGGCATTTGCATACTCATCAGCCAGGCGGGCCGCGGGCTCTGCAGGAATTTGAGTGGCCACCATCCTCAGCTCATGTTCTCTCCTCTCCTGGGCTTCTGCCCTCACCTCTGCAAAGACCCACTCGATCCGATCCTCAGATGTGTTCGGCCCATAGATTGCCAGCCTTTCTCGTGCAATCCGGGTAATTTGGAGTTCCGATCCAGCTGCTGTAGCTCAGCAATCAGCTCCCTTTTAGGTCAGTTGCTGGCAATCCATCCATGTCTTTCCAGTAGATCATTGAGGGGCGTATTTTTTAGCTGCTCATAACGGTTTTCCATCTGACCTGCACGCCTCCTGGGGTAGAAGGACCATCCCACTGCTGCCACCAAATGTGTCGGTTACCTCTATAAAATGAGGGTATCTACCTTCTGGACATCCTTCTTTCCATAGATGGAGAGTGCTGCAGAGTCCCATCTTGATATCCTGGAGAGCTAGTATAGCTGAAGAGAGCTCTTACAAGAGCTAGCAGTGATATCGCAGGTATAGATGTTCCCATGAGACGAGGCTGCGAGTTGAGGGTAAGAAGGTCTGGTTTATTGAGCACAAAGGCATTTCTTTTTTATGCATTTTTAGACCAGAGGCACACCCCCTGGACCTGATGGAACACAGGGACAAAAGTGACACAAACCAATAGGAACAATAATTAACACAGTAACCCTCCCACATACAGTCAGCAATCCCTCCCCTCTGCCTGTGATATAATTAAGGTGGATAATGAACTAACTTAATTATCCACAGGCAGAAAATATCCACTTTTACCCAAAGTGCAGAAACACCCCAAAACTCGAACATATCCCCATAAATCCTACATTCCTGGATAGCCCTGATCTGGGTGAACAACATAACCAAAAATTACCCAGATCAGAACAGGGGTTCAAAAGTTTTATGGAAGTCTCTTTTGACTGACCGCACGGATGATTTCATGTCCAAAACAGTTCCAGAGAATTTGGCTGTGCGGCCGGTCTATTTCCAATGTTAAATGCAGTTGAAATAGATGAACGGCAACCTTTCGTGCAGATGTCAATGTTAAAGTGCCAGTCGTAGAGTTGAAGTTCAGAGAAGGTAAAGTTCAACTAAACAAGATGGCCAACCATCTTAACCACAGCTTCTGGGGGGTAAACAAGCAGCACACTCCACTTGTGGGTGGTCCAGCTGGATAGTAGTTCGAAGTTCCACTTCGAAAGTTTAAAGAACAATTGTTTAAAATCCCAAACAGGCATATAAAATCCAGCAATGACAAGGGAAAAACGAAGTCCAGGGACGTTCTTTTGTTGCAATAAAGCATCAGAAAGGAGAACCACACCATAATCACTGTAGGGAAGGGAAAACCACCATTACTACTGCAATCATGGACTGTAATTTGTTACAGTTGGCGTTCGTCCACACCAGGGGTAGTCAACCTTTTTCTACCTACCGCCCACTAATGCATCTTTCTTGATGGAAAAATTTCCTTACCGCCCACCAGTTTTCGCGCAAGTGCAGAATATTTTTTAGAAAGGAGGGTGTTTTATAAAAAAAAATTGTACATACATTTATCTTTTATTTCTACTTTATGCATGTTTATAATTTTTTAACTTTATAAAGTTTAATGAGAAAACAAAGTAAATTAAAATTACCTTTACTAGTGATTAATGAGATCCTTGAGGCTGATGCTGTGAGACTAAATATTTGATATCTGGTTCGATTTTCGTAAGGAACAAACGAAGGTCTCCTCTTTTGGTGATATTCAGACGATTTCTCTGTTTGCGCATAATATGATTTCTCATCCGTGCGTCAGCTCCCCTCCTCTTCCTCCTCAATTCCCCCCTCCACTAACTATAATTAGCCAACAACAATTCTCTCCTTTTCCTTTTTATGTTTTTTATTTTCCTTTTTTCTCCTTTTTTACAAATACTCTGCTCCTTCTTTCTCATATTCTACAAGTACTCTGCTCCTTCTTTCTCCTTTTTACAAGTACTCTGCTCTTTCTTTCTCCTATTCTACAAGTACTCTGCTCCTTCTTTCTCCTATTCTACAAGTACTCTGCTCCTTCTTTCTCCTATTCTATAAGTAGTCTGTTCCTTCTTTCTCCTTTTTACAAGTACTCTACTCCTTCTTTCTCATATTCTACAAGTACTCTGCTCCTTCTTTCTTCTATTCTACAATAGGCATGTGCATGGGGAAAATATTCGGCTTGGTTTGGCATTCTGAAATTCGGGACTTCGTCAATTCGGGACTTCGTCAATTCGGGACTTCGAAACTTCGGAACTTCGGCAACTTCGGCACTTGAACACTTCGGCACTTCGCCGCTTTGGAACTTTGGCACTTCGGATCTTAGACACTTCGGCACTTCAGGAACTTCGACAACTTCGGAACTTCGGCAACTTCGGAACTTTGGAACTCCGGCATTTTGGGACTTTTCTTGCAGCCGCTTAGTAGATAACTCCCTAATTCCCACGGTATTAGGAAGTTATCTACCAAAAGGCTGAAAGACCTAAATTGGTATTTACTAATACAAAGTAAAAATGACTTAGTATTAGTACATTAAGCCCCTATTAGCTATACCGCGAGTAGGGGCATGTCTAGTAAATAGTGTTGTTAAAAAAAAAAGGGCCCCCCCTCCCTGAGCGGTGGGTGGGGACCCTAAAGTAAAAAAAAGAGGGGAGGACTTATTGTCCTCCCCACCGGCCCCCACTCCTGAGCGGCGGGCGGGGGCCCTAAATAAAAATTGGGGGGGAACCTAATGTCCTCCCCCTAGCTCCCACCCCTGAGCGGCGGCTGGGGGCTTTAAATACAAATTGGGGGGACCTGTTGTCCCCCCTGGCCCCCACCCCTGAGCGGTGGGTGGGGGCCCCCTAACAAGAATAAGGGGGGGAAGTAATGTCCTCCCCCTGGCCCCCAACCCTGAGCGGCGGGTGGGGGCCCAAAAACAAATTGGGGGGGGGACCTATTGTCCTCCCCCCTGGCCCAAACCCCTGAGCAGTGGGTGGGGGCCCTAAATACAAATTGGGGGGACCTAATGTCCTCCCCCTTGGCCCCCACCCCTGAGCGGTGGGTGGGGGCCCTAAACAAGAATAAGGGGGGGACCTATTGTCCTCCCCCCTGGCCCCCACCCCTGAGTGGTGAGTGGGGGCCCTAAATACAAATGGGGGGAGACCTAATGTCTTCCCCCCTGGCCCCCACCCCTGAGCGGTGGGTGGGGGCCCTAAACAAGAATAAGGGGGGACCTAATGTCCTGCCCCCTGGCCCCACACCTGAGCAGTGGGTGGGGGCCCTAAATGCAAATTTAACCCCCCTCCACCCCAGGTGACTAGGGGTCCCCAAACCCCTAGTCACCCCCTCCCCAAAAAAATACCCCCCTCACCCTAAAAATAATGAGGGGGGACCTTTAACTAAGTACCTGTAAAAATAAAAATAAACTTACCATTTGATGTTTTCTTTCTTCTAAAATCTTCTTTTTTCAGCCCCAAAAAAGGCCAAATAAAAATCCATAATAACCGACGCAATTAAAAAAAGAAAAAAAAAACGAGCACAAAAAACCCCAAAACATCTTCACCCATGGAGGGCTCCGCACAGACTGAGCTCTGCAGGGCGGGGGAAGGCTTATAAAGTCTTGCCCCGCCCTGCAATTAGGCTCAGAGCACTCTGATTGGTAGGTTTAAGCCATCCAATCAGAGTGCTCTGACAAGTAAGTCTCTACATTTACCTGTCACAGCACTCGAATTGGTTGGTTTGAAATCCACCAATCAGAGTGCTCTGTGTCATTTTACACAGCGTGTGAAAGTTCTTTGGAATTTTCCCACGCTGTGTAATTTGACTCATAACACTCTGATTGGTTACTTAATCCACCAATCAGAGAGTTATGAGTCAAATTACACAGCGTGAGAAAATTCCAAAGAACTTTCCCACGCCGTGTAAAATGACACAGTACACTCTGATTGGTGGATTTCAAACCAACCAATCAGAGTGCTGTGACAGGTAAATGTAGAGACTTACCTGTCAGTCTCTTCATTTACCTATCAGAGCACTCTGATTGGATGGCTTAAACCCCTATTCTAGTTTAGGGCCCCCATCCACCGCTCAGGGGTGGGGGCCAGGAGGGAGGACATTAGGTCCCCCCCCCCAATTTGTATTTAGGGCCCCCACCCACCGCTCAGGGGTGGGGGATAGGGAGGACATTAGGTCCCCCCTCTTATTCTTGTTTAGGGCACCCACCCACCGCTCAGGGGTGGGGGCCAGGGGGGAGAACATTAGGTCCCCCCCAATTTATATTTAGGACCCCCACCCACTGCTTAGGGGTGGGGGCCACGTCCCCCCTTATTCTTGTTTAGGGCCTCACCCACCGCTCAGGGGTGGGGCCAGGGGGGAGGACATTAGGTCCCCCCCCCTTATTCTAGTTTAGGGCCCCCACCCACTGCTCAGGGGTGGGGGCCAGGGGGGAGGACATTAGGTCCCCCCTCTTATTCTTGTTTAGGGCCCCCACCCACCGCTCAGGTTGCTTTGTCGTTGAGTGCATGGAACTAAAATTGGACACTCGACGGCACGAACACCACTAGAACTTCCACCTCTAGCTAACTTCGACTAAATCCATACGAACAGTGCGCCGTTCGGTAAAAGTAATCTACCGAATGCACTTCGATATTGACTTAGTGCACAAACAGTCCCGTTTGAACATTCAAAGTACATTTTAATCATTGGAAATAGGCCGACCGCACAGCCTAATTCTCTGGAGCTATTTTGGGCATGAAAACATGCGTGCGGTCGGTCAAAAGAGACTTCCATAAAATGTGTTTGTGTGTGTCTCTCTGTCAATGAATGAGTGTGTGTCAGTGAATGTGTGTGTGTCAAATCAGTGACGTCTGTGTGATTGTCATTGAGTGTGTGTATTACTGTCAGTGTGTATCTGCCAGTGTGTGTCAGTGAATGCGTGTGTGTCTGTCAGAGAGTGTGTTTAAAGGGACACTATAGGCACTCAGACAATTTCAACTTATTGAAGTGGTCTGGGTGCAGTGTCCCAGTCCCCTTGAACCTGCAAGTGTAATTATTAATAATAACCTTGAGGGGTAACTCCACCTCTAGTGGCTGTCTACCAACTAACCCTAGCAATAAATAACGCTAATTAGCCCTTAATAACCTTGATCGTGCTAATTAAGCCTCACCTGCCCTAGATACTCTAATTAACCCTAACCCCTACTAGCCTTAGATAACACTAATTAATCCTAACCCTTACTAGCCCTAGATAATGCTAATTAGCCCTTAATAACCTTGATTGTGCTTGTAACGGAGCTTCATGTACCCCGGTTGGGTACCTCCGCTGACGGATGCTCCTAATGTTTTGGACCAGATCAAGTGTCTGCTTGAATATCTGCCCCGTCCAGATTTTTTTAAAGTGAGATGCGTGCACGCGGAAGAAATCACACTGACAACAAGTTCAGATAAATGAAAACTTCGAAGTGTTTATTGCCCCTTAAAAAGGCAGAAGAATGCATTGTGTGCAAATATTAAGCATAAACTTTTAATTAAGTGTAATTGTTTTATCTTGATGTACTTCCTCCAAGGTGTGATGTCATCATCATCTTAGGTGCAGCTCCAGATGGAGATGTCGTCTTGTTACACGAGGGGTTTTGGTCGATGGGAGGGGGTGCTCAGGTGGCCATTTTGAATAATGAATGAGCACGGGTACACATAGTAAATAGACATTTTACATACGCTCATTTCTACCTATCACACTAGTGCTCACCGAGGACTCCAAGCACTGCACCAGACACCATCAGCACCGCAGTCCCCACGTCAAGCGTTACAGCTTGGCTGGGAACTCGTCGTCCTCCACCCACCCTGGACCTACGACAAGGCTCCAGGTTCCAGTGGGTGAACCCTGTTTTTGACAGTGTATATGTATAACTGTGTGCATCTGACTGTGGGACTGCGCATGTGATTCTGCAGTCTGACACATCTGGCATGCACTTCTGTTGGCTGCAGACCATAAGTAGCTGTCTTCCTAGCTTCGGCCAATCAGAGCACTGCCGCAGATTACCACAGGACACTGCAAGTCCCTGAGCTTGCGAGACAGTTGCGCATGGTCTGCACCCAGTGGAGGAGCAGACCAGATTCAGATCAGCATGCCCCTCTACCAAATAGGTAACAACAGGAAAGGAGAAATGAATATTTGTTTCAAATCATTATTTATTTAATACAATATAAAAAGAATGATGGGGGGGGGGTGCTGTGAAGATTTTTCGCACAGGGTGCCTAAGGGCCTCAGGCCTGCCCTGTCCATAGATAATGCTAATTAACCCTAACCCTTACTATCCATAGATAACGCTAATTAACCCTTACTATCCCTAGATAATCCTAACACTTGCCCTGAATAAAGGCTGAGTAATTGCTGTGACATGTAAGGTCACCAAGGGGCCGCAGAATGGAGCCCACCAACCCTGACAGGTACTGGTACAGGGGCAGCCCCCCCAGCTCTGATAAAAGGCCCTGCCATTATAACAGTCTCCAGCAGGGGTCCTCAGAGCTCCACCATGTTTACACAGTGTCTGTAGCAAGGTGTAAACATGCCCAAGGTAAGCTGTGATTATAAATCTTATTATTATAACATAACGAGCTGCAGCTCTGACACATAGTAACAAGGAATTATTCTTTATAGATACGTTTAGCGCCCTACGCTTATCCCATATCCTGTGAATAGGCTGTTATTATGGGTTTATTTCATTTTATGAAATTATTTTATAACAAAATCAATTCTCTTATTGGGATCTATTCAATATATTTCCTGCAATTCAATCAGAGTGCTAGCTCTTGTGGAGAGACCCCTATTAATTCATTTTTTTTAAAGTAACCGCACTCGCCAATCGCTTCTTTAAATAAGAGAAAACGTTTCTCCTATGAAGCCATTAAAATGCCGGGCACTGATTAATACCGACCTCCCCAATGCATTCACAATCTCCACACACTCCTATTAAACCTTTTCATGGCTTTTAAGAAACGTTTTGAGGATTAATTTACCTGTAATTGTCACATCTTCATAGATTTAAATATAAGGTCTGATATTCTGTGTCAAAATGTCAGCTTTCCATGGATCGAAAACCCCCACACAATACCATGTCTGCTTTAACCCCTTCATGACCAGGGACTACGCAAACCGACTTGTGTCGACCTCAGTCCTGGAGGATGGGAACTGCATCTTCCCAACATTCATAAAAAACACGTTTCAATATCTTAACCTCACAGTGTCAGAAAACGGTTCAACTAAAATGCCAAATGATTATTTTTTGCCAACACATTTTTAATGGAAAGATTTTTATTAACTGCTAGAACAAAGGAAGATTGGGAAACAAGGGGTTAATATGTGTACGTTTCCGAGTGTAGGAATAAAAAAACAAAGACATTTTAAAAAAAAAATAACAAAAATATAGAAAGTCAATTCTGTGTTTTCCAGCTGCCTCGCTATATATTAACCTAATACAGAGATAGAAATAACAGCAAAGGGGCTTCATTCCAAAGCAGAATGAAACGTATTTCTGTATAAATGTATTATTTGAATCTACAAATTTGATGTTTTTCTATATTGAGCCTCTGTTTATTTTTTATTGTGGTGAGGTTTGGCTTCCAATCCCAGAGATCTCGATCCTGAAATTAACATATCAAAAACCAAAGAGCAAATTCTCACTTCCATTTATTAGACTTTGTGTGTGTGTTCGGGTCTGTTCGCTGCTGGACGATCGATCTATGAATTTTCTATATTAATTACTCCTAACAAACTGACAGAATGTGGGAGCAAAGGCCAAAATACAAACAATTCTAACTGTAATTAGTTAAAATGTTAAACGATCTAGAAATAGAAAGAACAGTGTGCGTGTTAAAGATTTAAAATATCTGGTTTTCTGACGAAGTTATTCCTTTTACTGGTTGAGTTAGTGTAACCGCGGTGCGCTCTGTGACTTTCAGTGACAGCTGTCGTGTCGACAAATCTGAATGCGATCTGAGACGCTGGTTAGTGCACCCACCCCTTTATTTCTCTGCAACTTATTTTATTTTCAGAAAAATTAACATCCTAACTTGTTTAATGAATAAAATAAATATTTAAAGAAACACGAAGTATTACGCCATGACATATTCTTTATCGGTTCTGATAACATTTATAGGATATTATCCAGGGAGCTTGACAATACATTCGTGGTCTTCATTCTTCCAATAATGAATTCAGATATCTATAGAAATATCCATCGGAACACACAGCAAGTACAAACTAGAAAAAATAACTCGCTGAGTTTATTGGCCAAATGAAAGGACTTCTAGCCAAGTCACAGCGGCCATTGTAATGTTTGAAATATTATCATTAAATCTGACTAGAAGCAAATAAAAAAATCACAATGTCGGAAAAAAGAGAAAGGAAATGTTTAAAGTTGGTTGTGAGAAGATTTGTTTTTCCTTAGTAGTAATAAACCAATTCCATGAGGGATTTTTCTTTCCGATTATCTGGACTTACTGTAAATGTAAAGTAAGAATAAGAGATTTGTTTTCATTTGTCAATTTGATTGGAAGATATTTCTGTGAAAAAACCCAAAAAGATAAAAATATGAAATAAAAGCGTTTTGATGCTAAAACGTAAATCAGACGACGATGGGAAGTTTCTATCTGCGGATCCAGGTTTCTAGCAATTACTGAGACAATCCTCAGCTCATACAACACGTATGGTACACGCTTTAAACAATTGGACCATCTTGAAAATTCAAGGTGTGCAAAAATCCACAGAATTATCATCGCATGAAAAAAACAATTGCAAAGTATTTTCCTTTGTGAAAATCCTAATTTAATACAAGCTAATATGGCAGTATGTAGAATTACCAATATAAATCGAAGTTGTGATATATCGCGGTGAGGGATTTAGTGTCCATTTCTATGTGATAAACCTGCGTGCTCTGTGTGATAGATTTTCTTACATGATTTATCTTTTTAGGAAGTTAGAATCTCATGTTTGATAATTATCGACACGTCAAGGGCTGTCGATGAACTGTTAATAATACTGGTTGGATCTCACTCCCACCGTTCCTATACTTTCCGCAATTCGGTAAAAGTTCCGGCAATCTTTTTGACAAGGACTTACAACAGCGAATCCAACAGCTGTTACCTGCAGAAAAAGATTTGCATCGACCTGTGACTTGTACTCGTTTGTGATTATATATTGTGCGTGTGATGATATATTGTGCGTGTGATGATATATTTGCGTGTTTGAAATCTCTGCGTGTGAGATTACATATTGTCTTATGCTTGTATGAAATCTCTGTATGTGTGAAATATTGGTTTCTTTCACAAGCTGGTATTTTACGTTACATGATATTTGTGATAAGACATTTTCGTTAAAATGACAGAAATGTGGAATTGTTTTAGAGTGCATTTAATATATATATATTTTCAATATTTAGAATTTATTCATATTTTTTGTTAAAGATTAAAACATAAACAAACATAACTAACAAAAACCAGTATAGTCATAGTCCTAGAATGTACATATCAGAGCAATACTTATCTAACACATATGGGATGTACAACAAATGGCATGTACTCGAAGTGGATCACTCAGCTACATATAGCAATACATCGCCCACTTCTTTAAGTTCAAATTCCAGCCAGAATTGGATAATATCAGTATAACAGATATCTTAGACCAGGTAAGACAACTACCCCCTATTCAAATGCACATTATGTTTTTGAAAGTATTTTAAACTGGGCACTTGTTCATTTATATGAAGCTCTCTGTGAACTTGTACAATCTTGTGTATATTCCACATTACTATGTATTCTCCATGTGCTCTGCAAGTATGTCCCAAGTATTCTAATTAAACCTTAATTAAACACACAAAAGAACAAAAAATAGGGCAAAGGGATAAAAATAAAAAAGGGACCTTAACTAGGGCGTTTGGGGTAATTGGGGTGATTGGTGTGGATACATGCTCATAATGTTCTTAAAATTAGGTTCTGTTCCGTACTACCTCTTCCTATACTGCGACTATTTACACCACTTTTGTTCATGTTTATCTTCATTTAATATTTTGCGCTCATACACTTGCACGCCCAGATGGAGAGCATACTGTGGAACTCTATTGTCAGGAGGCTATAATTACATCTACAGCAGCGTTAGGTGGGGGGCACCGAGGGAGCTGCGTGTCCTGGTCAATACTTGGGTAATGGCTGCAGGTATTCACATCCAGAGTGTAACTCAAAGAAAATATATTGCTTCTCGTGTAGGAAGTAGAACATAGAAAACCTTAAATAGAGACTAGGTAAAACCCACAACGTAAGGCAGAATCCCCTCCAAGAACCACGATAAAAATCTATCTATTAAATAAAACAATCGTATAAAAACCAGGAAAAGCGCCATGGTGACCAAATCACAGCAAAATAAAGTAACTGTCTCTAAATGAAATGTCCGGCACTATTATACACAATGCATAATAATAAAAAGAATATTCCAAGAAATGACCGAGATTAGTATCATTATTGAGGTTCTAATCGAATTAAATGGTATTATTTACTTCATTTCTGTTTATCCAGTGTTTCTTATTAAATTATAACCTCTACATTTTTATGCAAAAACAGAAAATTAGAGGTTACTTGGATCTTATGTTTTCATTTATTTTGCAAAGAGAGGCTATGTTTATCAATGCCAGGGGATTCTGGATACAGAGATCTGAGAGGGGGATTCTGGGTGCACAGTTCTGAACAGAGGGTTCTGGGTACACAGATCTGAGAAAGGTGGTTCTGGGTACACAGATCTGAGTGGAGGGTTCTGGGTACACAGATCTGAGTGGAGAGTTCTGGGTACACAGATCTGAGCGGGGGGGTTCTGGGTACACAGATCTGAGCGGGGAGTTCTCGGTACAGAGATCTGTGCAGGGGATTCTGGGTACACAGATCTAAACAGGGGGTTCTGGGTACACAGATCTGAACGGGGGATTCTGGGTACACAGATCTTAACAGGGGGTCCTCGGTACACAGATCTGAGCGGGGGATTCTGGGTACACAGATCTGAGTGGAGGGTTCTGGGTACACAGATCTGAACAGGGAGTTCTGGGTACACAGATCTGAGCAAGGTGGTTCTGGGTACACAGATCTGAGCGGGGAGTTCTGGGTACACAGATCTGAGCAAGGTGGTTCTGGGTACACAGATCTGAGCGGAGGGTCCTGGGTACATTTGTAACCATTTTGCTTTTTCTGCCCAATTCCTGACATGTTCTAGGAAGCAGCCCTTTCGTGTTTATGTTTAAATTAGACATTTAATTAGTGCGCATCTTAGTGAGCACCGTCCGCAATGAAACAATTTGCTGGTATCTTCCTGGCCGTGATTGAGGCTGATTTATCGAAGGTAAATCTCTGTCCGAGCGCAGGATCTAACAATGATTTATTGCTCAGCACTTTCTTGTCATTTTATTAAACCTTCAGCCGTTCCTGCTCAGTAGAAACACGGAGGGAAATGGGCTCCCCAAGGACAAGAATGAGTTAAATGCTGGACGTCTATAAGATTAAGCAGATAATATGATTCATTATTCAGATTCCCCTGAAAAAGCTCAGAAAATGTCTCCTCACACAAACACACTACATACATTCCACAGGGACAGCAGAGATTCTGGTATTTAAACTGCCCCTCAATAAAACCATATCGGAGGCAGGGACCCCTGCTCTTCCACTACTTTACATACCCCCCAACATTTCACATAGACAAAGGGGACACTTTCATTTTAGAGGTGTGTCCATGGGCGGGACTGTTCAGAGAAATTTCAGGTGACTTACTAATAATTTATAGAAAAACCATGTATTTTTACACAGACTGATTTCTAAACACATTTATTGTAGTTTAACCCCTTCAGGACCAGACTGTTTTGGCCATGTTGTATGTTAAGGACCCGGGCGATTTTGGCCATGTTGTACGTTAAGGACCCGGGTAATTTTGGCCATGTTGTACGTTAAGGACCGGCCTGTTTTGGCCATGTTGTACGTTAAGGACCCGGGCGATTTTGGCCATGTTGTACATTAAGGGCCGGCCTGTTTTGGCCATGTTGTACGTTAAGGACCGGCCTGTTTTGGCCATGTTTTACGTTAAGGACCGGCCTGTTTTGGCCATGTTGTACGTTAAGGACCAGAGCGGTTTTAACACTTTTGTGGTGTTTGTGTTTAGCTGTAATTTTCTGCTCTCTCATTTACACTTCCCAAACAAATTATATATTGTTTTTTTCAGAACAAGAAGGGCTTTCTTTACATCCCATTATTTGTATCAGGTCACATAATTTACTTTAAAAAAATAATAAAATATGGTGAAAAATTAAAGAAAAAAAACTTTTTGGACTTTTACTTGAAAAATCTTTTACTTATCTACAAAAGCTAATGAAAAAACTGCTAAATAGATTCAAAATTTTGTCCTGAGTTGAAAAACACCCAGTGTTTACGTGATTTTTTGCAAGTTATAGGGCTATAAGTACAAGTAGGAAATTGCTGTTTCAAAATATATATATTTTTTAAATGTATCAATAGTGACATTGTAACACTATTATCTGTCATAAATCTCTGAATCACACCTCACATACATGTTCTTTTAAAGTAGACAACCCAGGGTATTTAATATGGGGTATGTCCAGTCTTTTTTAGTAGCCACTTAGTCACAAACACTGGCCAAAGTTAGCATTTATATTTGTGTGAGAAAAATGCAAGAAACTATTATGAAAGCTAACTTTGGCCAGTGTTTGTGACTACTAAAAAAGACTGAACATACCCCATTTGCAATACCTTGGGTTGTCTTTTTTTTTTTTACAAATGGTATACCATCATGGGGGTAATTCTCATTCCTGGGCTACCATATGCTCTTAATGGCAACATAACCAACCTGGCAATTTTCAATGTGAAAAAGCAGAAAATCAAGCCTTATATTTGACCCTGTAACTTTCAAAAACACTATAATACCTGTACACGGGGGGTACTGTTATACTTGGGAGACTTCGCTGAACACAAATATTAGTCTATATAGCGGTCCAGCATTATACCACTGCCTTTTACTAGACTAATAAAGCCTTTATTGAATTAGGTATTTCCTTTAACATTCTTGCCGTGTTTGTTCAATGTTTATATTTTCTTCTTCACGTTTTCTCTGCACCAGAGGCTTTTTAGAGGACAGACAGACACAACGTTCAGGATAAATAACAATCTCACAATCATTTAAGGAGCGGCAGCGTTCCAGTACTTTTACCAGAATCAGAAAATGGCGCAATGCCTCATTTTCATTCCCGATGGAGGCTTGTTTGCCTATATTTGCCTGAAAAACAAATTGAAGAAACATGATGTAGCGGAGAGGTAGTATAATTCACAATATCTCCGCTGGGTAACAGGAACAGCATAAAATAATCCAGGTAAATGAATACAGCATACAATAATCCCGGTAGCGTTGTAGTAATCCTTCCTTCCCAAGAACTAGACGACACATAGGCTGGGAGTCAACTGAGGTCTTTATTCACAGGCTCCACAATTTATACAATTCCCCATGCAAGGGGTTTCCTGAGTCCTCTCCCAGGGGTATTCCAGGAGTGGACTACATGGGAAACTCAATGTACAGAGCCTTTCTCCCATCAGGCACTGCTGCACGAGAGGGATACTCCCACTGGAATGTACCGTTAAGTGGATTATCCCTCCATGCAGCAGAACCGACAATTCACATTAAAATACATAACTTTTCGAATACTTGACAGATTTAAATGAATGGACGTTCTGTAGATAGCTGGGGTCTGAGCACACCGTTCGTGTGAATACCGCTCAGATCACAGCTAAAACAACCGAACGCCGTACAAAAAACACATTATTCATAACACAAGTTAAAAATACCGATTGACATAGATGAACCAAACTACCGAACGTCCCGGGACTCCCGAACGCTCTGGAAGCCCAGCAGTGTTTGCGCCGTCGAGTAGCCGTTTTCAGTTTCATGCGCTCGACGACCAAACAACGCTGGGGAACAAAGGATCCAAGATGGCCGACCGCCGCGTGGTCGGTAGCCAAACGGCAGCCACCTAGGAGAGCCTCTGATTACCAATTGCAACATTGTTGCAATCGGTTAACAAGCGCCACACGTCCCTTAGTGTGTGGGCTATTGAAAGATGGTTCATTCGGTTCACGAACGGCTCGCAAAGGTGCCGTTCGTGAAACGAAATAGAAAATTACTATCTGCTTTTTTGGCAGATAGCCAATACAAGCAATACAGCATGCAGGATATAGCAGATTACCAACAGGCACATACACAAAAGATACAGGCAACCCTTAAAAACATATTGTCCCTGTTTAGTCCAAGTGGCTAGGTTTGCCACACATGACATATGCATAGTCGCCTTTTCGGCATATGCGGTATAAACAACCCCCCAAAAACCCAAGTATACTCGGACACCTTATGTTTGGGAAAATTATCACAGCTTTATTAATAATTACAATATAAATAAAATATTAAGGGTCATTGTCAACATATCTAACATAACATCTCAGCCCCAACTCTTTTAACAATTTAACCCTGACAAGGTCCCGCATAAACAACACTATTCACATATATTAACATAAATAACATCTAACCACTTAAAGCATTGCCACCGTGGGCATGATTTACCATGTTCCAACATGTAGGGGTATACCAAGATACACCCTATACACACCAGGTTCGGAACTACCGACGAGCTCGAACCAAACAAAATCTAACCAAACCTAACAGTTCTTAGAGTACTAAACTATGTTACATCTGGACAAACAACCTACACCACAACTTGTTTATCCATCCCCTGCCACAGCTCAGAGCTCGACACCTCAAACTACCTGAGCGCCCCCACCAAAAACAGAGCCCGTTGCAGTCCTTCCTAAAACCCCAACAACTAAAAGTCAACCCCCACATCAGATAGGTGCAATCCATCCTGCCTATAATACCCTGCCAGCTGCTCCTCCAGGTCCCTATGCCATACCACAAAACCGTCTAACATAAGCTGCCATCAGCTTATTCACCTTCCCCCTACTCTTAGCCACTGCCCGGGGATCCCTGGCATGCGGCCATCTTAACCGTGGCACATCTCGGACCAAACGACAACCACATCAGGGATCAACTGCCTCAGCCTCTTCAAAATCCCTCTTCATCCTGGCGTCCCTCAGGGCTGCTGCAGCGCTGGATGGTGGCCGGCAAATGTGGGAGCAATTTACAAACATTAGTGGAGGTATGGCAGCCAGTGTGGGCACCCCCCGCGGCCTACCTTCACCTGGAGCACCCCTTGCGGTCTCCCCTGCTGCCCCTGCCCCTGGGGCCCGCACCAGCACTGACAGGCGTTCCCGCCCGCCTGCCAGGCTGTCTCCCGATAATACTCCTCGGGCCTGGTTGAGGAGCAGGAGCCCGGGCCTGAGGCACCGCCAGGACCTCATGTCTGGGGCTCCAGGCACGCGGCCTACTACCAGTGGCCGTGATTTGCGGCCTACTGCGGCCTTCTACCATGAGGCCTGCCACTGCCGCGCGGCCTTCCGCCTCCATTGCCGCACGGCCTGGTACTTCCAGGCCGGGGATGCGGCCTACTGCCGCCGTGCGCCCTTCCTGTTGTCCCCCTTCCACACCATCTGCCCCGGCCGCCAGTGGTGGATTGTGGTCCGGGGGCGGTGGGCGGCGTTTGCAGCTATCGCGGTCCCCCCGCGGCAGGCGGTTAGGTGGGGCGGTGAGTAGGCCATCGCGGGCCACGCGGGGTACCGTGGTACTGCCGTTGAGGGTCCGGGGGGGGGCCTCCCTTGCTCGTCGGGAGCCTCCTCTACTGGTGAGAAAGGCTCCCAGGGCTCTGCCTCCCCTGTCCCCCCTCTTTCCCCAATTAGTAATTTTTCTTCTTCCAGGGGGGGCCAGCTTACCCTTGGCTGGGCCCACTGCTCCCCCCTCCTCTTTCCCAGTATCCTCTTCCCCCCTCCCCCATCTTGTGGGCATGCCCCTCCTCTCCCATCCTTTCCCTCCCCGTCTGTTTTTACCTCCCCCCCTCCTGGTCTCTATACCTCCCTGTCTGCCTCCCCTCTATTCTCCCTCCCCCCGCCTTGCCTGGGCCCCCTCCCCCTACTGCAGGTCACTTACCTTGGCCATCTCCTCTGGGGCGTGGGCTCTCATCCTCTCTGCTGCTCTCTTCTCAGGATACTGCTGCAGTTCATGGACCCATCCAGCAGGTGGCGCCTGGATTACAGCTGATGTCTTCTGTGGATGCTGGAACTGCTGTTTCTTTGCCTCAGCTTTCTGGGAATGCAGTGCCGGGCTTGGATCGCCAGGCTGCGACCGGTGAGTACTTTGTTCCCTCTGCTTATGGCGCTTCTTCTGTGAGGGTTCCTCTCAGGTTTTCGTGGTTTTTTGAATCAGTGGGAGCGGGGAATGGTGGTTAGTGGGGTCAATTCTATTGATGGTCAACTCCGGTCGGCTTTGTCCCCTGCCCTGCTCCCTCCTAATGTTAAGTCTTCTCCCCCTCCTGGGCCCCTGCCCGGGATGGGTGGCAGTAAAGTGCCTCTGAGTTCCCCGGTGCCCACGGTGGCCAGTGTTGGTTCCGCCTCGGGCGATGCTTGTCTCGAATGGGGGGTCTCAGACGTAGCGCAGGGTGCTGCTTACATGTGCTGGTCTGGCCCTCTGGGCTTGCACTTGAAGCAGGAGACGAAGGAAAAAATTTGGAAGGGGGAATTTGTGGAGATATTTTCTCTCCTACCGCTGGAGGAAGCTCCTCCCGTTACGGACAAGGACAGTAAGGAGTCGGAAAAGGATAGGGAGAAGTACCTTTGGGAATTGGATTCGGGCGTTCTCTATTTTGGCCAGCGTGGTTGAGGAAAAGTCTCCCCAAAAGTGCTCCGCGCTGTTCTGTTATCAGGGCACGATCTGGAACGCTTGTCGTACCTATGGGGGGCTGGGTTGGTGGAGGTACGACGATCAGTTTCGACAGCGGCTGGCAGAGCGTCCCTCGCTGTCGTGGGATCAGATGGATATCGGCCTCTGGCTTTCCATCATGACTCGTCCAGCCCCTCAACAGGGCGTGTTTTCGTCCTTTCTTGGGGGGGCTGGTGGGGGCACACCTTCCTCCTCATCGGCCTCTGGTCCAAGGTCTAGCTGTTGTTGGAAATTTAACGACAGTCACTGTAAGTGGGGGTCCTCATGCCGCTTTAAGCATGAGTGCTCCGGCTGCGGTGGGGCCCATCCTGCCTCCCGCTGTTTCAAGCAGGGAAAAACGGGTGAGAAAGGGGACATGGGGGCTAAGGGCGACAACTCCGGTCCTCCAACTGCGCCCGTGGCTCGACCTTTATAGGAATCGGGCTGCGGCGCGGATCCTGGTAGAAGGGTTTGAGCAGGGGTTTTGGATCCCTTTCTCTGAACCTCAAATCCGTGCAGGCTTTCCCTCAGGTAGTATGGGAAAAATTGGATAAAGAGGTCTCCTTGGTCGGATGGAAAGCCCGTTCTCTGCCCCACCGATGGCTAATTTGCAGGTTTCTCCTTTGGGTGTGGTGCCTAAGAAGGATCCCGGAAAGTATAGTTTGATTCACCATTTGTCATACCCTCGAGAGGGTTCGGTGAATGATGACATTTCTGCTGAACTTTGCAGGGTTTCCTATGCATCCTTTGATGCGGCGGTTCGCATGGTGAGGGCGGCGGGCCCGGGGGCGTTGCTGGCTAAAGCGGATGTGCAATCTGCCTTCTGGCTGCTCCTGGTGCATCCAGAGTGCCATCATCTTTTGGGGTGTGCCTTTGAGGGCCAGTTTTTTGTGGACATGTGCCTCCCTATGGGTTGCTCGCTGTCCTGTTTTTATTTTGAGTGCTTTAGCACTTTTCTGGAATGGGTGGTGCGGAGGGAAGCAGGGGTCGCTTCCCTCCTGCACTACCTAGATGATTTCCTGTGTGTAGGTCCGGCGGGGTCACACGTCTGTGCCCTCCTGCTGCGGGTTCTCAGGGAGGTGTTTCAGTGCTTCTGGGTTCCGTTGGCTCATGACAAGACAATGGGTCCGGTTACGTGCCTGAGCTTTCTGGGCATTGAAATTGATTCGATGGCAGGGGAATGTCGGCTGCCACAAGATAAGGTTTTGGACCTGAGCCTAGCGGTGTCCCAGGCCTTGAGGCGGCGTAAGGTCCAGCTGCGCTGCCTGCAGTCTCTGCTGGGGAAGTTCAATTTTGCCTGTCGGATCTTGCCAATGGGGCGTATCTTTAATAGGCGCTTGGCGGCGGCAACGTTGGGGGTCGTTCACCCGCGGCATTTTATCCGGCTTACCTGGCCCTTGCGGGCTAACTTGGCCATCTGGGATTCCTTTTTGGCCTCCTATAATGGCAGGTCCTACTGGCAGGCCCCGAAGGTCTCTAATGCGGACCTCCATTTGTTTACCGATGCGGCGGGCTCGGCTGGCTTTGGGGCCATTCTGGGCGCCAAATGGTGCACTGACTCGTGGCCGGAGGCCTGACATGCAACGGGGCTCACTCGTTTCTGGAGCTCTTCCCTATCTTGGTAGCTCTGGAGGTGTGGGGTTCCCTGCTGGTAGATAGACGAGTGGTCTTCCATTGTGACAACTTGGGAGTGGTGCAGGCTATCAACCAGCTGTCTGCTTCTTCCCCCCCGTGGTTCGCTTGCTGCGGCGCCTAATTCTGTGCTGTCTGGAGCTGAATGTGTATTGTAGGGCTGTGCACATCCCGGGTTTTCATAATGTGATGCTCTCTCTCGTTCACAGTGGGGCGTGTTTCGGGCAGTGGCTCCGCAGTCCGAATTGGTGGGTGTCCCGTGTCCGACAGAGATGTGGTCCTTGGGTCTGACAGACTAATGGAGTTGGTCCATGGGTCGGTCGCTGTGGCCACATGGGACCGCTATAACAAGGTTTGGAGGGAATGGGATGGGTGGGAGAGGTCCGGGACCCGTCCACTCGCCTGCAGGGTTTGGTTCTTCTCTTGGGGGATTGGGAGGCTGTGTGGTTGTCTCCCTCGGCAATTTCGGCGCGCTTGACGGGGCTCAGCTTCCTGTTTAAGTTGCGGGGTTGGGATGACGCTACCAAGGCGTTCATTGTAAGCCAGGCACTAAAGGGTTTGAGGCGGGGGAGAGTGTCTACGCGAGACTCGAGGCGTCCTGTCTCGGGCACACTCCTAACTACTTTGTGTGAGACGTTGCACGGGCGGGGTTTGCCATTCGGATTTCGAGGTTCGGCTCTTTCGCCTGGCCTTTTCCTTGGCATTCTTTGGTGCCATGCGGATTGGGGAGCTGGTGTGCCCCAGCCGGCATCAAGTGGGGGGGTGCCGTTTGGGGACATTTCGTGCACCGCTGATCGAATCTCGTTCAGTATCCGCCGCTCTCTAAGTGGGTCCGGTTGGGGGCTGTGCCGGGTTCCGGCATTTGTCCTGTTTGGTCCTTTGGTGAATATTGCACTTTGTGCCCTTCTCTTGCGCTGCCACTCCTGGTGCATGGGGATGGTAGTTTCCTTTTCCATTTCTAGTTTATTAGAGTGTTTTGTTTGGGGCTGGAAGTCGTGGGATTGGATAGCAGGGAGTTCAGGGGCCATGCATTCCGTATTGGGGCGGCTACCAAGGCCTCTAGGCTTGGCATGCCAGCGCAGGTGGTTCAGAGGATTGGTAGGTGGGAGTCGAGATGTTATGTTTCCTATGTTCGTCCGGCCGGTTTATTGACGTGATTTCTTTCCGCAGTTTCGGTTCCCCCCAGGATCTGGATCATCGGGCACTCCTATGTTTACTGGGCTGGGCAGCGTGCGGCGGTTCGGCCTGGAGGCGAGAGGTTGGGTTTCACGCAGAGGTTCGATGGCTCGGTGCGAGGGGTATGAGGTGGTCCCGGCTCCTACCCGAGTTGGTGCAGTTGTCTCATCTCCTGGGGTCGCCGAGTGTTCTGGTGATCCACCTGGGGGGGGAATGATCTGGGTTCAGTGCCCATTTGGGATATGATTTCGGCAGTGAAGCGGGATTTAGCCCGCATTTTGGTTTTGTTTCCCAGCGTGCGCTTGGTGTGGTCTGAAGTAATTTCCCGTAACTATTGGCGTGGCGCCAGGAGCCAGAGTGCCATGGAGCGTTGCCGACGCACGTTAAACAGGCGGGTTTCCCAGTTTGTTTTGGAGGTTTGGGGGATACAGGGCCACCACAGGGTTTTTGAGCGGGAGGCGGCTCATTTTTTTGGGTGGGATGGGGTACACCTAACGGAGGTCGGGCTCGACCTTTTTAATCTCGCCCTATAGGAGGCAGTGGAACAGGTCATGGGTGGTTTTGGTGGGGTTCCCCACTGTTTTAGGGGTAAAAGCAGCAGGTCTGGTGGCGGGAGTATGTCCTTGCCAATTAAGTTTGAGGGGTTATGTTTAAGGATGGAGTACGTTCATTATGTTTGCAGGTCTCAACCTCCCCTGCTTCAAAAGGTTAACATTAGGTTGCCTGAGGTGTCGTGCCCATCGAGTGTGGATAAGGTCGGCTGATGGCGGGCATTGGAAAGATATGATTTTATGATGAGGGGGGAGGTGAGAGGAAGTGGTGATTAGGAACCACTGTATGTTTATTGGCGGTTGGGTCACTGTATAACACTGTGGAGTTATATATGTATATATGTTAATTTATGATTATTTAATTCTAACAATTTGGTTACAAAAAATAAGAGTTTAATAAATAAAGTTATGGATGTGTTATTCAGTAATTTATTTATGTTATAATAAATGCTGTGGCCTGTTCATCCATACTAAGTTGTCTGTCGTTATTGGGGGGTTGATTGGGGTTAGTTATGTTTATGTTGCATCGTAATTCCCCACTACGTACATACATGGCCAGTGCAAATCCGGCGCCTCCCTCCCTCTCCAAAACCCCTTAATAGCTTGTCTTACCAGAAAATGCTTCGTTAAATCCTCCCAACTATTGAGTTTAAACAGGAAGGCCAACGCCGTCATATTGCGCCACACCACCGACGGGGACGCCCCCTCAGCAAACAACCGACAGAGGAGCCACAACAAAGTGTTGAAACGCTGCGCCCCCGAAAGCTGACCTCCAGTACACCCCACAGCAGTCATTCCAAACCTTTACATAGGCCACCCAAGTGGACGGCGCCAGCGACCCCTTTATGAGTCCCCCAAGCAAGAGGTCCCGAGCCACCACACATATTTGGGACACCGCATAACTTCCTCCTCTGCGCACGGGGCCGCCTCCCGAAATCGGTCCCACTAAAATCGAGAAAGCGAATCAGCCACCACATTCAGCAACCCTAGTACGTACCGCGCACGATACACAATATTAAACTGCATGCAAACCAACACAAAGTGGCGAAGCAGCCAAATGACCGGAATAGAGGAAGCTGACAACCCATTAACTGCCTCCACCACCGCCGTAAGAAGAAGATAACAGGCGACCCCACAATGCTAATGCCACCACCAAGGGGAAGAACTCCAAAAAGGCTAAATTGCGAATGAGGGAGCTGGCCCTCGACTCCTCTGGCCATGGCTCTACGCACCAACGCCCGGCAAAAAAACGCCCCGAATACTCCCCGAGGCATCTGAGAACAGTGATCTGAGCCCCATTCGGTAATAATGTGCGCTCAGATCTAAGCTATCTGGGGATATGTTGAATGTATATGTTCTGTGTAATATTTGTATATTTTTATGTCTTTTTGGTAACATGTGCTTAATGGAGTTTTGCCTCTGTCCTTGGAGATAATTGGATTACTTCCCAATTATCTTCAGGACAGAGAGGAGGGATTGTGATGCATTGTGGGATTGGTTTAAGTGTGTAAGCTTGTGATTGGTCTTTTTACCCTTTGTATCCCAGTCTTCTATCTGGTCCCCTAGGGGAGTGTCCACCTGGTGGAAGACCTGCATAAAAGCCGGGCAGTTAGCCCCAGTAAACCAGTTCTGCTTGACCCTCAAACGAAGTGTCATCTCGTTCTTAGGGGAATTGGATTGTATGCTGTTACAGTGCGACTGCCAGGAGTGTAAGCTGTTCGTATGTTTTTTCCTGTTCGGCTGTTTAACAACATTCGTGTGTTTCCTGTTCGGGAGTTGGAGGATTCGTGTGTTTGCAGTTCGGGAGATTGGTGATTGCAGTAGCTGCCTGTGCATCTGAAAGGGGAATATCGCCTAAACGGTTTTTAACCTCTTGTGTGCCGCCCAATGGGGATAATCCGGCACGCAAAATTTAGACGGCCCACCATTGACTGAAGCGCCCGCAAGGTAACCTTCTTGGCCCCTGCACCTCCCCCAAAGCCTGCCGGAGTGACAGTAACTTGTCTTCCGGCAACCTACACTCACCCCGGACTGAATTTATCTCCAGGCCCAAAAAAGACAAACAAGTGGTTGCCCCAACCGTCTTGTCACCCGCCAGCAGAATCCCGAACACACTCCCCACCCATTCCAGCGTTCTCAATCCTATCCGACACCCGTCCAACCCCTCCGGACCAATGCAAAGGAAATCGTCAAGGTAATGGACCACAAATTTTATGCCGCCTCCACCTTGACCACCGATTCCAGAAAAGTGCTGAACTTTTTGAAATAAGCACAGGATATGGAACACCCCATGGGAAGGCAGAGGTCGACAAAATACTGCCCCTCGAAAAAACAGCCCAACAGATGATGACACTGTGGGCGGATTGGCAGCAGCCGAAAGGCGGCCTCCACATCGGCCTTGGCCAGCAAAGCCGCCCCACGCACCAAACCAACTCGATCGCTTTCTCGAATGATGCATAAGAGACCGAGCAGAGGAACTTGTCAATATCATCGTTCACCGACGATCTGTGTGGATACGATAGATTATGAATGAGCCGGTACTTACCGGGTTCCTTCTTGGGCACTACCCCCAACGGTGAAACCCTGAGATCATGCAATGGTGGCTCCTGAAATGACCCCACCATCCTCCCCAGCTACACTTCCTTAAGTAGCCTTAAGTTACGGAGTTGATGAACTACCACACGATCCCAGAATGGAATAATGAACCCCTCTGTGAACCCAACCCGCAGCAGTGCCGCATCCTCCCGATTACTGTAGCTGCTTAGCAACCTACCTTCACAGGCGACGACCTCAGCGGTAGAAGATGATCCGACTGCCCCTGGTGTACCCCCCTGTGGCAGCTGCCTTACCTCATTTGAAAAAACGATTGAGTCCATGCACGCCCCTCCACCCAGAACATTAGTGCTTGTAACGGACAATCGACCACCTGGGAACTGGAGTGTGCCGTTAATTGACCGCCCAGAAGCTGCGGTTAACTGCAGCTTAATTGACAAACGCTGGGTGGCCTTTGGTCGTTTGCTGAACAGACACTTATTTGCACGAACAACGATGAGCTGCTGACCTCCCTTCTCCTGCAATTCATACGAACACCGGTTCATTCGGGACTTTCATTATGTGAACAAGGTTACCCCAGATAGCTGTGCCATGGAGCCCATTCGCATACCGAAAGACTGTATGAAAGACTTTGACTCCATGGCGATTCAACTATGTGTATGTGATCTGAGCGCCATTCGGTAATAATGTGCGCTCAGATCTAAGCTATCTGGGGATATGTTGAATGTATATGTTCTGTGTAATAGTTGCAACATTGTATATTTTTATGTCTTTTTGGTAACGTGCTTAATGGAGTTTTGCCTCTGTCTTTGGAGATAATTGAATTACTTCCCAATTATCTCCAGGACAGAGAGGAGGGATTGTGATGCACCCGGAACATTTGTGCTTGTAACGGCATGCAGCCCCCCCATTTGCACTGGCTATCGTGGGACAGCCAGCAAAATCCGTTCTTGTGAACGGCCGATGAGGGGGAAGCCGTACCCGCGCCGGCCCCGGACTGAAAGGGTGACGCCCTCTGCTCCATCATGAGCTTCATCCACAGCGGCAAGTCCATTTGGTCCCACTGCATCCTCGGGTTAACCGACAAACGCTGCCTGAATTGCTCGTCGTACGGCCACCACGCCAAGCCCCCGTACATGCGATAAGCTTCCCAAACCCCATCCAGGTAACAAAAGAGCTGTGAGCATCGATCGGGGGCTTTTCCTCCACGACACTAGCCAGGATACAAAACGCTCGCAACCAGTTCCCAATGGTTTTTGGAATTTTGCGGTAGCGCCGCCGCTTCTCCTCCTCCTCTTTCTTAGCATCTTTCCTATCCTCCTCCTTCATATCTAGATACTCATCAAGAGGGAGAAGAGAAAAGATTTCAAGGAATTCCCCCTTCCAAATCCATTCCTTCACCTTAGGCTTGAGGTGACAACCCAGGGGGCCCGCAAAGGAAACATGAATGTTTTGACGGGCTGCATCCGGAATCCCCCCAACCAGTTCCTCCCTTTCCTCCCCTAGCACGGATGAGGCCCCCGCCGGCACCGTGGGATCCACCACTCCCAATCTGCCACCCGCTGGAGCCAACCCCGTTATGTTTTCCAGGTTAGAAACAACACATGATGTACTTCCCGAAGCGGTAGTGAATGTACCCTCAATGCTTTCAGCCAAACAATTGAAACCTCTCTCTCTATGTTAACTTACAATGGTCTTCTCCAGGGGCCTGCAAAAGACAAAATGCCCTATATGATCCAATGGGAGAAGGAGCTGGGGTATGAGATACCTCTGTCACATTGGCAAGAAGCTATGTCAATTACTAAACGAGCCTCAAGGAGCTTATCACTCTGGGAAGCCTTCTGTAAAATCACCATGAGATGGTACCTGGTGCCATACAAGTTATCGCAAATCTATAAGGAGGCATCGGAGCTATGCTGGAGATGCAAAACACAGATAGGCACTATGCTACACACATTTTGAGATTGTCCGGCCCTGGGAGAATACTGGGACCGGATGGGGAAATTTATCTCTGATACCACGCTCTATAGAATACCAAAGAAGCCAACCAGCTACCTTCTGCAAATCATCCCAGTGCTGATACACCACCCCAACCACAAAGTATTGCTCATCATTCTCACGGTAGCTAAGATAAACTTGGCATTCCACTAGAAGAGCATGACGATTCCCTCATTAGATACTCATACAGAGGTTGAATACGATAAGTATTTACGAGAGAATGGTTAGCAAAACACAGGGTTGTGTAAGTAGGTATGTGAGAGATTGGGAATGCTGGACCACAAATATTGGAAAGGCACAGGACAGCAAGGCTAACAATGAGGAAAGTGATAGGAATAAATAGCTTATAGCGCACCACTTTTGTGTGACTTGAATGTCCGGCCAGGCTCTAGGGTTCTAAGGACAGGGTATGTGTCACAAGAACTGTTGCATAAGCAATATCAATGTGAACCTAACCCTCCCCCCCCCCCTTTTTCCTTTCTGTATTCCCCTCCCTCTATGTTATCTTTCTATGGTATTCTTATGTTTTAATGAAGCTGGTAAGGCTACAATTACCGGAAGACAACAGCACAATACGCAAAGCTTTGATGTCAATCTAAGAAAAATAGTTGTACATTGTCATATAGCAATTGTTTACTCTGTTATATGAAAATGTTACATGTTTGATATTATATGCATTGATAACATTCTCTAATAAAAATGATATATGAAAAAACAAACCTCACTATTTTATTTGTATTCTTTATCTTGTCTAAAACCTCAAAGAGACACTATAGGCACCCAGACCATTTTGGCTCATTGAGGTGGTCTGGGTTGCAGCGTTACTGTCCCTCTAAGTGGAATTCATTACTGTGCTCGAGAAACTGCAATAATTACATTGCAGGACTAAGACTGCCTCTAGTGGCTGTCAATCAGACAGCCACTAGAGGCACTTCCTGCTTACTTGGTGACTTTAGGTGAGATAACTGACACTGCATGAGGACATCCAGCATCAGTAAAATATCCATAAGAAAGCATTGAAGCAATGCTTTTCTATTGGGAGGGCCTAATGTGTTTGCAGCATTTGCCGTGCGTGTGCCTTAGCCTCCCCATCATTGGATGACATCGGAGGAGACTGAGCTCCGACCCAGCGCTAAGGGCAATCTGGCTGCAAGTTTCTTTTAAATAACTCCTTGGACTATGGAAACATATAGAAATCGTATTGTAACCTAATAAAAACCCTGATTGTAAACCTCTAATCCTAACCTTATCTAACTCTAACTAACCCTTAACCTTGGTATCTGTAAACCCTTCTAAACCTTAACTTCAGCTAACTCTAAATCTTGCTTAATATAACTCTTGCTGACCTTATTTATCCCTATTTATAGCTAACACTAGCTCTAACCCTAAAACACTAACCCATGCTAACCCTAGCCTTAACTAATCCAAACACTAGTTAACTCTAATTCTACTCTGCTAAACCTAACTAAAATACACTAGCTACAAACTAACCTAACTTAGCCATAAACCAAACTATTTCTTGCTATTCCTAATCAAAAGGCTAGTTATTCCTAACTCTTGCTATTTTAAACCTCGCTAACCCTTGCTAAATGTAACTCTAGATAACTCCAGATAACTAACCCTAACCTATCAGCTAAGTCATGTAATCTCTGTGGCTTCCAGGTCAGTCTCAGAGCAGTGGAGCATACAGAGGCTTCTTGCTGCGCTGGCTGATTTGTAAAGCATGCAATATATGCCCAGTAATTTGGAAGTCCAGCAATGGCCGGATCTTGGTCACAGTCGATGGAATACGGTTGACCATACCACAGTACGGAAATCCACCATCATCGAGAGAAGCAGAAATCCATCAACATTAAGAGAAGCTGAAATCCACCATCATCGAGAGAAGCAGAAATCCACCAACATTAAGAGAAGCAGAAATCCACCATCATCGAGGGTAACAGAAATCCACCATCATTGACAGAAACTGAAATCCAGCATGATCAAGAGAAGCAGAAATTCACCAACATTAAGAGAAGCAGAAATCCACCATCATCGAGGGAAACAGAAATCCACCATCATCGAGAGAAGCAGAAATCCACCATCATCAAGAGAAGCAGAAATCCACCATCATCGAGAGAAGCAGAAATCCACCAACATTAAGAGAAGCAGAAATCCACCATCATCGAGGGAAACAGAAATCCACCAACATTAAGAGAAGCAGAAATCCACCATCATCGAGGGAAACAGAAATCCACCAACATTAAGAGAAGCAGAAATCCACCATCATCGAGGGAAACAGAAATCCACCAACATTAAGAGAAGCAGAAATCCACCATCATCGAGGGAAACAGAAATCCACCAACATTAAGAGAAGCAGAAATCCACCATCATCGAGGGAAACAGAAATCCACCAACATTAAGAGAAGCAGAAATCCACCATCATCGAGGGAAACAGAAATCCACCAACATTAAGAGAAGCAGAAATCCACCATCATCGAGGGAAACAGAAATCCACCAACATTAAGAGAAGCAGAAATCCACCATCATCGAGAGAAGCAGAAATCCACCAACATTAAGAGAAGCAGAAATCCACCATCATCGAGGGAAACAGAAATCCACCAACATTAAGAGAAGCAGAAATCCACCATCATCGAGGGAAACAGAAATCCACCATCATCGAGGGAAACAGAAATCCACCAACATTAAGAGAAGCAGAAATCCACCATCATCGAGGGAAACAGAAATCCACCAACATTAAGAGAAGCAGAAATCCACCATCATCGAGGGAAACAGAAATCCACCAACATTAAGAGAAGCAGAAATCCACCATCATCGAGGGAAACAGGAAACAGAAATCCACCAACATTAAGAGAAGCAGAAATCCACCATCATCGAGGGAAACAGGAGAAGCAGAAATCCACCATCATCGAGGGAAACAGAAATCCACCAACATTAAGAGAAGCAGAAATCCACCATCATCGAGGGAAACAGAAATCCACCAACATTAAGAGAAGCAGAAATCCACCATCATCGAGGGAAACAGAAATCCACCAACATTAAGAGAAGCAGAAATCCACCATCATCGAGGGAAACAGAAATCCACCAACATTAAGAGAAGCAGAAATCCACCATCATCGGGGGAAACAGAAATCTACCAACATAGAGAGAAACAGAAATCCACCATCATCGGGGGAAACAGAAATCTACCAACATAGAGAGAATCAGAAATCCACCATCATTGAAGGAAACAGTGGAGCTTTGCTACTTTTAAATTACCATTAAATGAGAGTGTTTATTTCTTCTTAGCAGAAATATTGAGTAATATAGATTTATTATTTGTCCTATTATGGACGATCGTGCCATATTGAAGAATCTCCATGTGATCTCCTCGGTGGGATTTTAGTAGCTGGTTTATTAGAGTTCTTTGTCGCTTACTGATCTTTTAGCTGCTGACAAGTGTCACTATTTTTCCATTTGCCTGAGCTGTCATTACTTGATGGATCAGGCGCACATTGTAATGAGAAGAAACCGGACTGACTCCTGGGGCTACATTATGCGGTCTGAGTATCACACATGGCTTTTCACCTTAAAAATAGCTATTCTGACATATGGTGACACTCACTGCCAGACCACTCCAAGTAACACTCAGGGGCCAATTCCATAAATAGAGAGATGAAGGGAGGTAAACTCTCACCAGCAGATCTTGTTCCAATGTACTTCACTGATTAATCTATCCACTGAGCATTACCCATCGTTATCAATAACCGATATATAAAATGTAACATGCAGACATTATAGAGCTGCTGCTTCAGTCGAATCGTTATCGATATCCGCTATATAAAATGTAACATGCAGACATTATAGAGCTGCTGCTTCGGGCGAATCGTTATCGATAACCGATATATAAAATGTAACATGCAGACATTATAGAGCTGCTGCTTCGGGCGAATCGTTATCGATATCCGCTATATAAAATGTAACATGCAGACATTATAGAGCTGCTGCTTCGGGCGAATCGTTATCGATATCCGCTATATAAAATGTAACATGCAGACATTATAGAGCTGCTGCTTCGGGCGAATCGTTATCGATGTCCGCTATATAAAATGTAACACGCAGACATTATAGAGCTGCTGCTTCGGGCGAATCGTTATCGATGTCCGCTATATAAAATGTAACACGCAGACATTATAGAGCTGCTGCTTCGGGCGAATCGTTATCGATATCCGCTATATAAAATGTAACACGCAGACATTATAGAGCTGCTGCTTCGGGCGAATCGTTATCGATGTCCGCTATATAAAATGTAACATGCAGACATTATAGAGCTGCTGCTTCGGGCGAATCGTTATCGATATCCGCTATATAAAATGTAACACGCAGACATTATAGAGCTGCTGCTTCGGGCGAATCGTTATCGATATCCGCTATATAAAATGTAACACGCAGACATTATAGAGCTGCTGCTTCGGGCGAATCGTTATCGATATCCGCTATATAAAATGTAACACGCAGACATTATAGAGCTGCTGCTTCGGGCGAATCGTTATCGATATCCGCTATATAAAATGTAACACGCAGACATTATAGAGCTGCTGCTTCGGGCGAATCGTTATCGAGCATCCGGCTATATAGAAATGTAACACGCAGACATTCTAGAGCTGCTGCTTCGGGCGAATCGTTATCGATATCCGCTATATAAAATGTAACATGCAGACATTATAGAGCTTCTGCTTCGGGCGAATCGTTATCGATATTTGTTATGAGTGTATTGACTGTGCGCGATATTTGTGTGTATTGACTGTGTGTGATGGGAATTGCATGTAGGCCCATGTGTGAATGATGTCATATGGTTTTGCAGTCCCACAGTCAGATACACACAGTTATACACATATTCTGTTAAATATAGACACTCGCACACAGACACACTCACAGTTACATGAGAATTGTAACTAAAGTAACATTACTATCCAAAACCTCCTCATATATGTACCCGTGGTCACCTCCAAAGGGGCCTCTGAAGCTGAGGGGCTTCCAAAAGGAATCTGGTCTGAACTTACAAAGCAAAGGAAAAAAGTAATTGGTGCTTCCATATTGAGCAAAATTATACAAAATACAGATTAAGGAACAACACACACATAAAAATACATTTTTAATTTTTACAAGGCTACTTAAAATCACCTATCTCAGCAAAATAATATGGGGATTCAGTTCCAACATATGGCCATACTGGTCATTTGGGTCACTACAGCAGCACCATTTCTGCGAAATGCATTGTCCAGGTGTTGCTCCAATTTTCTTTCTGTTTTTACACACACAGTTACAATCAGACAGTCACACACAGAAACAGAAAGAGTCACATACACAGTTACAGATAGAAAGTCACACACACAGTGACAGGCAGACAGAGAAACACACACACACACACACACATAGAGTTACAGACAGACAGTCACATACACAGAGTTACAGGCAGACAAATACACACTGAGTTACAGGAATATAGTCACACACACAGTGACAGGCAGACAGAGACACACACAGAGTTACAGGCATACAGTCACACAGAGAAATAGAAAGAGTCACACACACAGTTACAGACAGAAAGTCACACACATAGTGACAGGGAGACAGACACACACACACACAGTTACAGGCAGGAAGTCACACACATAGAGTTACATAGTGTCACATACACAGATTTACAGGTAGACAAATAGACAGAGTTACAGGAATATAGTCACACACACAGTTACAGGCAGTCACACACACACACACACACATTTATAGGCAGGCAGTCAGACACACACACACACAAACACACACACAGTTACAGGCAGACAAACACACACACAGTTACAGACCGACAATCGCATACACACAATTACAGGCAGACAAACACACACAGAGTTACAGGCAGACACACGCACACAGTTGCAGACAGACAATCACACACACACACATTTACAGACAGACAGTCACATACACAGAATTACAGGCAGACAAATACACATAGAGTTACAGGAATATAGTCACACACACACAGTTACAGGCAGTCACACACACACAGTTACAGGCAGGCAGTCACACACACACACACACACACAGTTGCAGACAGACAATCACATACACACAGTTGCAGGCATACAAACACACACACACAGTTACAGACAGACTATCACATACTCACAGTTACAGGCAGACAAACACACACACACACACACACAGAGTTACAGGCAGATGGCTATGGCGAGCTGTGTGGCCACACAGCTCACACGCCAAAGGCCGTAACATATTTCAATGTATCCTTCCTGGTATATATATCACATGTTATAGTATATACACAAACATGCCCACGGCATGCATAGAGGGATCTATTACGGAATCTGATGGCGCTAAATAAATAATAAAATAATTAAAATATCACAAACAGGTTATACATTGTACAGACAATCAGCATCAGCTGGTTAACAAGGAAAGGAATCTCACCTTATAACACCATCTAAGATATGTTGGCTAAAGTAAAAATATTAAAAGGTTTTAGACATTTTCAGAATGAATTATTGTATAACCGTGAACTTGTTTTGTTTGTTGTGTTTAGAGTTTGTCAATGTGTTCGATACACTCTTTCTTTTCATATAATAGTCAGTTCCCAGCTATGGTGGGGGATATGGGATACACACAAGAGTTCATCAGATCCAATCGATTAGTTTCACTGTTTGAAAACAACATAAATCCATAATAAGCATGTCTTAAATGATATGGATTTATAAGTCAGCCATGTCTCCAGAGCCCATTCCATAGCGTGCTGTATGAGAACGTGGACTGTGATATGAAACATCTCATAGATGCCAGTCTTTATCTAATCCATTGTTTACCATCACATTTTACACTTTATTTCCATTGTCTGATTTTCTATTCCAACCATTTTAAAATAATGCCCCACAGCAGTAAGTTATGGGAAGTCGATTCATACGATTCCAATAGCTTGAGTTCCAGTAAAGAAATGTCCTGTGATCCGTCTGTCCCAGCTTTCATTTATTTAATGCTCATTAATGATTTACAATCCTGTGCCCAAACCCGGAAATGGACCTTCATAACAACAGAAAAACACAGAGAACATTATCTAGTATAGAATTATAATGTGTGTAAAATAATAGTGAGTATTATAATATACTGTTATATTATAGTGTGTAGTATAATATACTGTTATATTATAGTGTGTGGTATAATATAGTATAGTATTATAGTGTATTATAATATACTGTTATATTATAGTGTGTAGTATAATATAGTATAGTATAATAGTGTGTAGCATAATATAGTATAATATTATAGTGTGTAGTATAATATAGTATAGTATTATAGTGTGTAGTATAATATAGTATAGTATTATAGTGTGTAGTATAATATAGTATACTATAATAGTGTGTAGTATAATATAGTATAGTATTATAGTGTGTAGTATAATATAGTATAGTATTATAGTGTGTAGTATAATATAGTATAGTATTATAGTGTGTAGTATAATATAGTATAGTATAATAGTGTGTAGTATAATATAGTATAGTATTATAGTGTGTAGTATAATATAGTATAGTATAATAGTGTGTAGTATAATATAGTATAGTATTATAGTGTATTATAATATACTGTTGTATTATAGTGTGTAGTATAATATAGTATAGTATTATAGTGTGTAGTATAATATAGTATAGTATAATAGTGTGTAGTATAATATAGTATAGTATTATAGTGTGTAGTATAATATAGTATAGTATAATAGTGTGTAGTATAATATAGTATAGTATTATAGTGTATTATAATATACTGTTGTATTATAGTGTGTAGTACAATATAGTATAGTATAATAGTGTGTAGTATAATATAGTGTAGTATAATAGTGTGTATTATAATATACTGTTATATTATAGTGTATAGTATAATATAGTATAGTATTATAGTGTGTAGTATAATATAGTATAGTATTATAGTGTGTAGCATAATATAGTATAGTAATATAGTGTGTAGTATAATATATTATAGTATTATAGTGTGTACCATAATATAGTATAGTATAATAGTGTGTAGTATAATATAGTATAGTATTATAATGTGTAGGATACGGTCTTCCAAGACTTAATAAATGACGTCCTCCGTGACATACAGCACGTATTTGCAGTGGTATACTTGGACAACATACTCATTTATTCTCCCGACCTTAAAACCCACCACAAACTGCTACAAAACGGTCTTTACTGCAAACTGAAGAAGTGGCTCTTCGACCAGACCTCTGTACAGTTCCTTGGGGACGTCATATCAGAAAAAGGCTTTAGTATGGACCCTCTAAATTGGAAGCTATTAAGTCATGGCCACTTCCACAAGGACTTAAAGCCATACAAAGCTTTGTAGGGTTTGCGAACTACTACAGGAATTTCATAAAGAACTTCTCCTCCATTATTGCCCACATTACCAAGATGACTAAGAAGGGAACTTATCCTCGTAATTGGGGTCCCGAGGCTCTTGAGGCTTTTGAAACGCTTAAATAAGCGTTTATGACAGCTCCTGTTCTGCACCATCCTGACCCGTTGCTACCATTTATTGTTGAAGTAGATGCATCCGAGTCAGGTGTCAAAGCAGTTCTTTCCCAGAGAAAAACCCATAAGGACCCTCTCCACCCATGCTGTTATTTCTCCAAGAAGCTTTCTGACTCAGGGAGAAACTACAATGTTGGGAATAGGGAACTGCTAGCAATTGTTCTGGCCTTCAAAGAGTGGAGACATTTGCTGGAGGGTTCCAGACACCCTATCCTAGTCATTACTGACCATAAGAATCTCTCATATATCGCTGAGGCCAGACGTTTATCTTCTTGTCAAGCTAGATGGTTGTTGTTCTTTTCCTGTTTACTATAATTTATAGATCTGGTTACCACAATATCAAAGCGGATGCTATATCCAGGCAACATGAACCCATAGAGACCACCCCATCTACTCCTGAAACTATTGTGCTTTCCGCTGATATTGTTGCCGCTACCCAGCTTAAGTTTTCTTCCTTTTTTCTTGACAAGATTAAACATTATCAAACACATGCTCCACCTCAAACATCATTTGGACTATTGTATTGTAAATGAAGAGACAGAAAGAAGGTTATGGCTTTGTTTCACGGGTCCAAAACAGGAGTGGTATTCCTTTATTAGAGAGGCAGTTGGAGTGGTATCCTTTATTAGAGAGACAGTTGGAGGGTATATACTTTTTAAGAGAGGCAGCTGGAGAGGATATCCTTTATTAGAGAGGCAGTTGGAGGGGATATCCTTTATTAGAGAGACACTTGTAGGGTATATACTTTATTAGAGAGGCAGTTGTAGGGGTATCCTTTATTAGAGAGGCAGCTGGAGGGGATATCCTTTATTAGAGAGACAGTTGGAGGGGATATCCTTTATTAGAGAGGCAGTTGGAGGGGAAATCCTTTATTAGAGAGACACTTGTAGGGTATATACTTTATTAGAGAGGCAGTTGTAGGGGTATCCTTTATTAGAGAGGCAGCTGGAGGGGATATCCTTTATTAGAGAGGCAGTTGGAGGGGATATCCTTTATTAGAGAGACAGTTGGAGGGTATATACGTTTTAAGAGAGGCAGTTGGAGGGGATATGCTTTATTAGAGAGACAGTTGGAGGGGATATCCTTTATTAGAGAGGCAGCTGGAGGGGATATCCTTTATTAGAGAGACAGTTGGAGGGGATATCCTTTATTAGAGAGGCAGTTGGAGGGGATATCCTTTATTAGAGAGACACTTGTAGGGTATATACTTTATTAGAGAGGCAGTTGTAGGGGTATCCTTTATTAGAGAGACACTTGTAGGGTATATACTTTATTAGAGAGGCAGTTGTAGGGGTATCCTTTATTAGAGAGGCAGCTGGAGGGGATATCCTTTATTAGAGAGGCAGTTGTAGGGGTATCCTTTATTAGAGAGACAGTTGGAGGGTATATACGTTTTAAGAGAGGCAGTTGGAGGGGATATGCTTTATTAGAGAGACAGTTGGAGGGGATATACTTTATTAGATAGTTGCACCAGTCCTGATGCAAACAAGGTGAGGAAATATAAATGATCACATAACAAAGTGACAACTTCCATGACAACATGTTTCTCTTGGATTCATATCCCTATAAAGCAGATTTCACTTTCCTCCATGTATATGGAGAAGCAGGCTGTATATTGAACAGAAAGGGTATTTAAAGTTAACACACCAGACTCTGGGATTGTCCTGTTGCCGTAGCAGCCATTGTCCTGTTGTCTCAGCGCTGGGTGTTTGGGAATTTGCTGACATTCGGGGGGATTAGCTGTGTACATGAAATTCCTCTCTTCCTTTATTGTGGTCTCCTGATGCACAGGCAGCTCTGTGACAGTTGTCTTCCATTCACAGCTGGTGCAAGGTTCAAACTGTTTGCAATAAAACCTGCGTCTACTGTGGTTTTCAGAGGTCATCCTGACATGTCACCCACTGGATCTAATGACAAATGTTTGATTAATGTGTGAGTGTGGCACAACCGACGTCCCCTAGACTCAAAGATAACAAGGGTTATTTTACAAGCTCTCAATACTCTGCTGAAGATCAGGGCTAATCTCCAAATTTCTACTTAGGAAAGGAAACCTAGGTAGATAATATGCCCAAATCTGAGCCATTTGGTACCCACAACAAGGAATGCAGAAAATGTTCAAATTAACGTAAAAAGATTTGTTGCTATACATTTAGGATTTATTACATTGGTCCGAACATATTTTGTATAATATATGCAGCAAAATCTGTTTTGAACTGAAGGCGAGAAAAGTTACGGATTGGGGGCAATTTTCCATACTATAGACTATATAATGGGGGCAATTTTCCATACTTTATACCATATACCGGGGGAAATTTGCCATACTTTAGACTGACAAAATCAAATTTAACTTTTTAAGGGAGTTTGCCATGAGTTTTTGGAGGGGCCTGCTTGCCAGTCTCCTACCCTGTGACTATGGCCCCTGGGGTGTATTGCAATTTAAAAAGTCTATTTGGGCTTATTGGATTTTAAAACACTTTGTTTGCCCATTTAAATCAATGTTTGCCCATTTAAATCGATAATTGAGCAAGATACTGTATTAACTCAAGCAGAAAAACCTAATTTTTACACATTTCTCATAACATCAAAATTATACATTCAATTCACTTAAATGAATGCAAAACTATTAGGACGTGTACCTATGAATTAGGGAGAGGACTAGTATGAGCCTGGTCCTTTGTAGCAAATACAGGATACAGGTTCATCTAGAGTGGTCCTTCTAGATGAACCTGTATCCTGTATTTGCTACAAAGGACCAGGCTCATACTAGTCCTCTCCCTAATTCTTAGGTACACGTCCTAATAGTTTTGCATTCATTTCCACTAGGGGTGTACCTTGGCTGTATTCAAGAAAGTTTTCTCAATTCACTTAAAACGTATATTTTACGAACGGGCATAATTATGGGAACAACATATTTAAAAATCAGAGCGATCAGTTCAGGGGTTCGGGAGATAGCTGGAGGTCATATTTGACCGACCGCAAGCATGGCTTTCCTGCCCAAAACAGTTCCATAGATTTGGGCTGTGCGTCACATACAAATCCACCATTATATATGGCATCTCTGCTCTCATTGCGTTCTGTAATTAAATTGCTTAATTTTCCTATTAAAAGACCTATCCCTATAAACGCTACTGTAGTATAAGAACGTTTACACGTATATACATTATATGGACAGAAGTGTTGGGAGGCAGGTGTTTCAATCAGACCCATCACTACAGGTCTATAAAATCCAGCACCTGGCCACGCAGTCTGCATTTATAAACATTTGTGAAAACAATACGTTGTTCTGAAGAGCTCAGTGATTCAAGCGTGGTGCTGTGATAGGATGCCACCTCTGCAAATTAAATCCCAGCTATATAAGTTACGTGATATTATTTGGAAATGGAAGCATTTAGGAACAGCAGGAACTCAGCCACGAGGGGGAAGACCACATAAAGTCACAGAGCGAGGTCAGCGAGGCGCATGGTGCATCAAAGTCATCAACGCTCTGCTGAATCCATAGCTGTAGAGTTTCAAACTTCCACTGACATTAATATCAGCATAAAACCAGGCTGAGGGAGTTTCATGGAATGGGTTTCCATGGCCGAGCAGCTTCACTGTTTGGCAGTCTGTTGGGCGGGTCTGGGTTTGGCGGCAGGGCAAATGGGGCTGCTGCCCCTGGCCCAGTTACTCCTGTGGGCCCCGCTGCCCTAAACAATTTCTTTTTTTCAGCGATGGGCCTGCCAGTGGGGCGGAACTGCACACTAAGGGGGTGTAGCGTTACTTACCTTAACCGGGGGCCGGTCGCGGTCCTCTCTTCAAGCCGCGCGCGGTCCTGCGGCTGCACGAGCCGCGCGCGGCTCATCCAACTGCTTTGGATGGAAGGCGGGCAGTGACCGCGTGAGGCGGTCACGTGTCCCGCCTGAAACTAAGAGCGCGCCGCGAGTCTCGGGCGCGCTCTTAAAGAGACAGTGGGAGCCTAATTGCCAAAAGGCTCCCATTGGCTCCTGTCATACCACACTCCCTGTACAATTACCTATAGGGGGTGTGGAAGTGACAGGAGCCAATCACTTTCGTTTTAAAGCTATTTAAACTTACCTTTTTCCCTTAGCTCGTTGCCCTATCGTGGTTTCTGTTTCAGTTCCCTTTAGCGCTTGTGGTGTTCAGTTGTGTTTTCTCGTATTGACTTTGGCTTCGTATTCTGACTTCGTTTTCGCTTTATCCTTATCTGTACTGTTTGCCGGCTTGCTGTTTTCCGTGTACCAGACCCCGGCTTGTCCTAGTTTACGCTGTCTCTCTGTGCCCTTGACCTCGGTTTGTTCCTGGCTCTGTCTCCTCTCATATACGTCGAGTCCGGCCATTCTAAGGTCCGGTAGACGTATCTCTCCTCTGTATTTGCCTCTGTTTAGCTGGATCCTGCGTGTAGGGGTATATTCTCGTTACATTACGATAGGGCCATGGACCCCGCAGATTTAGCTCAACAGATGGCGTCCCATGAGGCAAGATTTGTAGAGCAGGATCACCGTATGGATCAAATAGCTCAGGCTCTCCAGACGCTCATAGCTAGAACCGTTCCAGCAACTACACCTAACCCTCCTACGCCCCTTCTCCCTGAAGTATCTGCTTTGCCTAATACTTCGGCCCATTTAACACCTCCTCCTAGGTATGGAGGGGACTCTAAGACTTGCAGAGGGTTTATTAATCAGATTGAATTTCACTTCGAAATGTATCCACGTTCATTTCCCACAGAGAGGTCTAAGGTTGGGTTCTTTATGCACCAACTTACCGATAAGGCACTTGAGTGGGCAAATCCTATTTGGGAAGCTAATGGACCTATGGTACATGATTTCAACAGTTTTCTTACGGCTTTTCGTAGAACTTTTGACACAATGAAAAGGTCAAAGAATGCCGCAAGAGCATTAATGAGAATTAAACAGGGTTCTAGGTCTGTGGCTGATTATGCTATTCAGTTTCGCACTCTTGCTTCGCAGGTAGATTGGACCAACAATGGGTTAACTACTGCCTTTATGGAAGGTTTGTCAGATACGATATTGGATGAGGTAGCAGCTAAGGAGCTTCCTATTGCCTTAGAGGACCTTATCGATTACCTCATTGATATAGATAATAGAATTCGTGACAGGCTCTATACCAAGAACAGGAATAGACGTTTTGTTACACCCATTAACCCCAGAGTTAATATACCAGAGAGTGTTAAAGTGTCTGAGGAGGAACCTATGCAATTAGGGGTTGCCAAACTCTCTGATACTGAGAAATTACATAGGAGAAGGGAGGGACTCTGCCTATACTGTGGTAGGAGAGACCATATGGTAAAGGAATGTCCTTTACTCCCGGAAAACTCTCGCACCTAAGACCTTATAGGGGACTGGCCTTGGGTGTGATATCTAAGTCTCCTAAATTGCCTCCTAACCGCTTGCTTCTCCCGGTTTCTTTATATATGGGAGAGATTTGTATAGTTGACAACATATATGCTCTGGTTGACTCTGGGGCAGCTGAAAATTTTATAGACTCTGGCTTTATAAAGAGAAACAACATTCCCATCAGAGAGAAGGAGATACCCTTGGCCGTTGAGGCCATAGATGGTAGACCATTAAGTTCTCCAGTTGTTACTCATGAGACTGTACCATTACACATGTACACAGGGGTTTTACACTATGAAACCATTCGATTCCAGGTCATCACCTCTCCCTCTTCACAGTTAGTATTAGGGTATCCATGGTTACGTGCTCACAATCCCATTTTTGACTGGGAGACAGGGCAAATAAAATCATGGAGTGAGGCCTGCCACGAGTCTTGTACGTTGGAAGTCACACCTTTGAATTCTATTGAGGTACCTACCAGTCCTCCTTTGTCTACGGTTATACCCCCTCAGTACTTATCTCTAAAGACTGTTTTCGATAAAAGGGAGGCTGAGAAATTACCGCCTCACAGACCCTATGATTGCGCTATTGACTTGTTGCCTGGCACTATACCTCCAAAGGGCAGGGTGTACCCCTTATCGGTTCAAGAAAACCGTGTCATGGAGGAGTACATCAAGGAATCACTAGAAAAAGGGTTTATTAGGAGATCCTCTTCTCCAGCTGGAGCAGGGTTCTTCTTTGTATCAAAGAAAGAAGGTGATTTAAGACCGTGTATAGATTATAGAGGTCTAAACAAAATCACTATCAAAAATGCATACCCTATACCTTTGATTACAGAATTATTTGACAGGCTGAAACATGCCACTGTGTTCACGAAATTAGACCTTAGGAGTGCATACAATTTGATACGTATAAAGGAAAATCACGAATGGAAGACTGCATTCAACACTAGATCCGGTCATTACGAATATACTGTTATGCCATTTGGGCTTTGCAATGCCCCAGCAGTATTCCAAGAATTTATTAATGATGTCTTGAGAGATTTTATTCACACATTTGTTATCGTATACTTGGACGACATTTTAATATATTCTACAGATATACACACTCATCACAGGCATGTTACGACAGTTTTGAAGACCCTTCTTGCTAATGGTCTTTATTGCAAGCTAGAAAAATGTCTGTTTGACCAAACCGAAGTCCAGTTCTTGGGGTATTTGATTTCCGCTAAAGGTTTTCGTATGGATCCCCAGAAGCTAGCTGCTGTAATAGAATGGCCTCTACCGCAAGGTCTGAAAGCTATTCAGCGTTTTCTTGGGTTCTCCAATTATTATAGACGTTTTATCAAAGGTTTCTCGTCCATTGTAGCACCTATTACCCGTATGACTAAAAAGGATGGCAATACTCGTGTTTGGTCTACCGAGGCACTTCAGGCTTTTGAATTTCTTAAAACTACGTTCGCCTCTGCACCTATTTTACAGCATCCTGTCCCCTCACTGCCCTATATTCTTGAAGTTGATGCTTCGGATATTGGGGTAGGTGCTGTCTTATCCCAAAGAGAGTCGCCTGAAAAGCCATTGCATCCATGCGGCTTCTTTTCTAAACAAATGTCCAAAGCAGAGAAAAATTATGATGTGGGTAATCGCGAACTCCTTGCTATTATTTTAGCACTTAAAGAGTGGAGACATTTGTTAGAAGGAACTAAGGATCCTATCCTCATTTTTACGGATCACAAGAACCTATCCTACCTTAGCGAAGCCAAAAGATTGTCTTCCAGGCAGGCTAGGTGGTCACTATTTTTGTCCCGTTTCAATTTTATTATCACCTATAGGCCAGGTGATCGCAACACTAAAGCAGACGCTCTGTCCAGACAGTTCGAAACTACTGACAAACAGGAGATTGATGTTACTCCTGTCATTCCCCCAGACAGGATAATAGCTACTACTATTTTGTCTATTTCCTCGTCCCTCTTGCAGGCCATACAAGCGAAACAAAGCATGGCACCTAGCGAGAGGCCTAATGATAAACTGTTCGTTGATGTTCCTGAGAGACGGGATATTATGTCATTATATCATGATACTAAGACTGCTGGACATCCTGGTATTTCCAAAACGGTGTCAGCTGTTTCTCTGTATTTTTGGTGGGATTCCTTACGAAAGGATGTCACTGACTATATAAGTGCTTGTACTACTTGTGCCTGTATGAAATCCTCCCGTAGAGTTCCTTGTGGGCTGTTGCATCCGTTACCCGTTCCCGAGAGACCTTGGTCTAACCTGTCCATGGATTTTATTGTTGAATTACCCCCTTCAAATGGTAACACAGTGATCCTGATGATAGTGGATCGGTTCTCCAAAATGGCTCACTTCGTGTCTCTTCGCAAGTTGCCCACATCCAAGGAACTGGCTCATATCTTCGCTAGAGAAGTATTTCGATTACATGGGATTCCCGTATCTATTGTATCCGATAGGGGTAGCCAATTTATTTCCAGGTTCTGGAGGGCCTTTTGTTCAGAAATGGGTATTTCTCTCTCATTTTCTTCCGCTTATCATCCCCAGTCTAATGGGGCTGCTGAACGTGCCAACCAGTCTCTGGAGCAATACCTCCGTTGTTTTGTGTCTCACCATCAGGACAATTGGTCTGACCTGCTTCCTTGGGCTGAATTTGCTCGGAATAACGCCACTCATGATTCTTCCGGCAAGAGCCCTTTTTACGTTGTCTATGGCCAGCATCCCGTTGTTCTTCCGGCTGCATTCTCCTCACAGGGCATGCCAGTTCTGGATGAGCATTTGGCTGGTTTGCGTAATACTTGGGAGCAGGTTCAGCGTTCTTTGGTGGACTCTGCTACTCGCCAGAAGGCTCAGGCTGACAAGCATCGCAGAGCAGCTCCGTCCTATGTTGTGGGGGACAGGGTTTTGCTTTCCACGCGGAATATTCGTCTCCGGGTGCCTTCTATGAAATTGGCTCCCCGCTTCATTGGACCTTATCGTATTATACATAAGGTTAATCCTGTTTCTTATGCCTTAGGCCTGCCTAAGAATCTACGTATTCCTAATGTTTTTCACACCTCATTGTTGAAACCTTTCGTACGCAACCGCTATACCCGGCATACTCCTCCTCCCCCTCCTATCTCGGTGGAGGGTCATGAGGAGTTTGAAGTGTCTGCTGTTCTTGACTCTCGTTTCCTTAGGGGTCGACTTCAGTACTTGGTACATTGGAAGGGTTATGGGCCTGAGGAGCACAGTTGGATTTCGGCTGATGCTGTCCATGCTCCCCGTCTTGTGCGCTCTTTCCATTCTCGTTTTCCTGCCAGGCCTGGTCCTACCCGCCCGGGGGGCGTGTCCTCAGGGGGGGGTACTGTAGCGTTACTTACCTTAACCGGGGGCCGGTCGCGGTCCTCTCTTCAAGCCGCGCGCGGTCCTGCGGCTGCACGAGCCGCGCGCGGCTCATCCAACTGCTTTGGATGGAAGGCGGGCAGTGACCGCGTGAGGCGGTCACGTGTCCCGCCTGAAACTAAGAGCGCGCCGCGAGTCTCGGGCGCGCTCTTAAAGAGACAGTGGGAGCCTAATTGCCAAAAGGCTCCCATTGGCTCCTGTCATACCACACTCCCTGTACAATTACCTATAGGGGGTGTGGAAGTGACAGGAGCCAATCACTTTCGTTTAAAAGCTATTTAAACTTACCTTTTTCCCTTAGCTCGTTGCCCTATCGTGGTTTCTGTTTCAGTTCCCTTTAGCGCTTGTGGTGTTCAGTTGTGTTTTCTCGTATTGACTTTGGCTTCGTATTCTGACTTCGTTTTCGCTTTATCCTTATCTGTACTGTTTGCCGGCTTGCTGTTTTCCGTGTACCAGACCCCGGCTTGTCCTAGTTTTCGCTGTCTCTCTGTGCCCTTGACCTCGGTTTGTTCCTGGCTCTGTCTTCTCTCATATACGTCGAGTCCGGCCATTCTAAGGTCCGGTAGACGTATCTCTCCTCTGTATTTGCCTCTGTTTAGCTGGATCCTGCGTGTAGGGGTATATTCTCGTTACAGGGGGCCCACCGCGTGGAACATGCTCTTAGGGTCACCCCGTGGGCATGTGTCAGCAGAGGCCCCGTGAATCGCTGTGGCGCTTTAACAGTGGTGTGACCGGCCCCCTTCTAGTCTGCAGCATAGGAGGACGTGACTGCCGGCCACTTCCTCCCAAAGAAAACAGAGCCGGGCGGGAGAAGGATGCAGTGAGTACAGGGGCTGGACTGGGAGAGATGGAGCCGAACTCCCAAAACCCTCAGCCTGCCACTGGACACCAGGGAAGCAACCCACCTGCAAAAGGTAGGAAACTGGAGGGTGGCTATAAAAGTTTACATTTTGCTTGTGTATGTGTGTCTGAGTGTATGTGTCAGTATATCTGTCAGTGTATGTGTCTCTGTGTGTTTCAGTATGTCTGTCATTGTATGTATCTGTGTGTGTCAGTATGCCTGTCATTGTATGTATCTGTGTGTCAGTATGTCTGTCAGTGTATGTGTCTCTGTGTGTGTCAGTATGTCTGTCATTGTATGTGTCTCTATGTGTGTCAGTATGTCTGTCAGTGTATGTGTCTGTGTCAGTGTGTCTGACGGTTTATGTATCTGTGTGTCAGTATGTCGGTCAGTGTATGTTGCAGTGTGTCATTATGTCTGTCAGTGTATGTATCTATGTGTCAGTATGTCTGTCCATGTATGTATCTATGTGTGTCAGTATGTCTGTCAGTGTATGTGTCTGTGTGTCTGACAGTTTATGTATCTGTGTGTCAGTATGTCTGTCAGTGTATGTTTCAGTGTGTCAGTATGTCTGTCAGTGTTTTTATCTATGTGTGTCAGTATGTCTGTCAGTGTATGTACCTATGTGTCAGTATGTCTGTCAGTGTGTCTGTGTCAGTGTGTCTGACGGTTTATGTATCTGTGTGTCAGTATGTCGGTCAGTGTATGTTGCAGTGTGTCATTATGTCTGTCACTGTATGTATCTATGTGTCAGTATGTCTGTCCATGTATGTATCTATGTGTGTCAGTATGTCTGTCAGTGTATGTGTCTGTGTGTCTGACAGTTTATGTATCTGTGTGTCAGTATGTCTGTCAGTGTATGTATCTGTGTGTCATTATGCCTGTCAGTGTATGTATCTATGTGTCAGTATGTCTGTCAGTGTATGTATCTATGTGTGTCAGTATGTCTGTCAGTGTGTGTCTGTGTGTCAGTATGTCTGTCAGTGTATGTATCTATGTGTCAGTATGTCTGTCAGTGTGTGCATCTCTGTATCTGTATGTTGTCAGCAGGCCCGGACTGGCCATCGGGCATACCGGGCAAATGCCCGGTGGGCCGCGATGGCCGTGGGGCCGAGGCCGGCAGGGGATCTCCCCGGCCGGCCCCTGCAGGGCCAGTGCTATCCGAGCGCCGGCCCTGCTATGTGAATCCATGGGCCGGTGAGGGAGATCAAAGATCTCCCTCACCGGCCCACAGACAGGGAGATGCGGCCGCCGGCTGGGTGAGGGAGGGAGGGAGGACCCGGCGGTGCTCTAACAAGCAGCTCCGCTGGGTCCTCTCGCGGGATTCTGAGCGTTGCCGCGGCAACGCTCAGATCTCGCGAGAGTGAACTCTAACCTGCAGGTTAGAGTTCACTCTCACCACTGGACCACCAGGGAATGCAGCATGGTCCCCTCAAGGCTCCCCTCCCAGGCAGAACGGCTCCCTCCCCCTCCCAGGCTAAAGGTAAGAAGGGAGGGGGGGGGACATAACTTTAAAAAAAATTATTAATAAAAAAAAAATATATACTTAAAATTAATTCCCAAACAGCACCCCCAGACACACACACACAGCACCCCCAGACACACACACATACCCCAGACACACACAGCCAACTCACACACAGCACCCCAGACACACACTGCACCTCCAGAAACACACAGCACCCCAGACACACACACTGCACCCCCAGACACACACAGCCAACTCACA
>OW240918.1:1729501-1763934 GCA_933207985.1 Pelobates cultripes
GATCTTCTTTAAAATGATATAATTATATAAAGATTTGATACACATCAGGCTGAGTTTTGAATAGCAAACAAATATAGGGTCACAGGAGCAAAACATATGCAAAATGTCCATGGCACCAGTTATAGGATATGGCAGTGTGGGGCATAACATTTCAAGCACAGCTAGACATTACAGCTGAATGGTGCATGGCACAGTAAGCGTGGTGTTCTAATCATGGCGCATGTCACAGTATCCAAGGTGTTCTAATCATGGTGTGTGTGTCACAGTATCCGAGGTGTTCTAATCATGTTGTGTGGCACAGTATCCAAGGTGTTCTAATCATGGCGCATGTCACAGTATCCGAGGTGTTCTAATCATGGTGTGTGTCACAGTATCCGAGGTGTTCTAATCATGGTGTGTGTCACAGTATCCGAGGTGTTCTAATCATGGTGTGTGTCACAGTATCCAAGGTGTTCTAATCATGGTGTGTGTGTCACAGTATCCGAGGTGTTCTAATCATGGTGTGTGTCACAGTATCCGAGGTATTCTAATCATGGCGTGTGTCACAGTATCCGAGGTGTTCTAATCATGGCGCATGTCACAGTATCCAAGGTGTTCTAATCATGGTGTGTGTGTCACAGTATCCGAGGTGTTCTAATCATGGTGTGTGTCACAGTATCCGAGGTGTTCTAATCATGGTGTGTGTGTCACAGTATCCGAGGTGTTCTAATCATGGCGCATGTCACAGTATCCAAGGTGTTCTAATCATGGCGCATGTCACAGTATCCGAGGTGTTCTAATCATGGTGTGTGTCACAGTATCTGAGGTGTTCTAATCATGGTGTGTGTCACAGTATCCGAGGTGTTCTAATCATGGTGTGTGTCACAGTATCCGAGGTATTCTAATCATGGTGTGTGTCACAGTATCCGTGGTATTCTAATCATGGCGCATGGCACAGTATCCAAGGTGTTCTAATCATGGTGTGTGTCACAGTATCCGAGGTGTTCTAATCATGTTGTGTGGCACAGTATCCAAGGTGTTCTAATCATGGTGTGTGTCACAGTATCCGAGGTGTTCTAATCATGGCGCATGTCACAGTATCCAAGGTGTTCTAATCATGGTGTGTGTCACAGTATCCGAGGTGTTCTAATCATGTTGTGTGGCACAGTATCCAAGGTGTTCTAATCATGGTGTGTGTCACAGTATCCGAGGTGTTCTAATCATGGTGTGTGTCACAGTATCCAAGGTGTTCTAATCATGGCGCATGGCACAGTATCTAAGGTGTTCTAATCATGGTGTGTGTCACAGTATCCGAGGTGTTCTAATCATGGTGTGTGTCACAGTATCCGAGGTATTCTAATCATGGTGTGTGTCACAGTATCCGAGGTGTTCTAATCATGGTGTGTGTCACAGTATCCGAGGTATTCTAATCATGGTGTGTGTCACAGTATCCGAGGTATTCTAATCATGGCGCATGGCACAGTATCCAAGGTGTTCTAATCATGGTGTCTGACATCCGGGGTGTTCCTGTCATGTTGTATCAAGGTGTTCTAATCATGGGTGTGTGTCTGGTATCCGAAGATGTTCTAATCATGGTATGGCAGTATCCAAGGTGGTTTCCTAATCATGGTGTGTGTGCTGGTATCGGTGTTCCTGTCATGGTGTGTGTCACGGTATCCGGTGTTCTAATCATGGTGTGTGTCACAGTATCCGAGGTGTTCTAATCATGGTGTGTGTCACAGTATCCGAGGTGTTCTAATCATGGCGCATGTCACAGTATCCAAGGTGTTCTAATCATGGTGTGTGTGTCACAGTATCCGAGGTGTTCTAATCATGGCGCATGTCACAGTATCCAAGGTGTTCTAATCATGGCGCATGTCACAGTATCCGAGGTGTTCTAATCATGGTGTGTGTCACAGTATCTGAGGTGTTCTAATCATGGTGTGTGTCACAGTATCCGAGGTGTTCTAATCATGGTGTGTGTCACAGTATCCGAGGTATTCTAATCATGGTGTGTGTCACAGTATCCGTGGTATTCTAATCATGGCGCATGGCACAGTATCCAAGGTGTTCTAATCATGGTGTGTGTCACAGTATCCGAGGTGTTCTAATCATGTTGTGTGGCACAGTATCCAAGGTGTTCTAATCATGGTGTGTGTCACAGTATCCGAGGTGTTCTAATCATGGCGCATGGCACAGTATCCAAGGTGTTCTAATCATGGTGTGTGTCACAGTATCCGAGGTGTTCTAATCATGTTGTGTGGCACAGTATCCGAGGTGTTCTAATCATGGTGTGTGTCACAGTATCCGAGGTGTTCTAATCATGGTGTGTGTCACAGTATCCAAGGTGTTCTAATCATGGCGCATGGCACAGTATCTAAGGTGTTCTAATCATGGTGTGTGTCACAGTATCCGAGGTGTTCTAATCATGGTGTGTGTCACAGTATCCGAGGTATTCTAATCATGGTGTGTGTCACAGTATCCGAGGTGTTCTAATCATGGTGTGTGTCACAGTATCCGAGGTATTCTAATCATGGTGTGTGTCACAGTATCCGTGGTATTCTAATCATGGCGCATGGCACAGTATCCAAGGTGTTCTAATCATGGTGTGTGTCACAGTATCCGAGGTGTTCTAATCATGTTGTGTGGCACAGTATCCAAGGTGTTCTAATCATGGTGTGTGTCACAGTATCCGAGGTGTTCTAATCATGGCGTGTGTCACAGTATCCGAGGTGTTCTAATCATGGTGTGTGTCACAGTATCCGAGGTGTTCTAATCATGTTGTGTGGCACAGTATCCAAGGTGTTCTAATCATGGTGTGTGTCACAGTATCCGAGGTGTTCTAATCATGGCGCATGGCACAGTATCCAAGGTGTTCTAATCATGTTGTGTGGCACAGTATCCAAGGTGTTCTAATCATGGTGTGTGTCACAGTATCCGAGGTGTTCTAATCATGGCGCATGGCACAGTATCCAAGGAGTTCTAATCATGGTGTGTGTCACAGTATCCGAGGTGTTCTAATCATGGTGTGTGTCACAGTATCCGAGGTGTTCTAATCATGGTGTGTGTCACAGTATCCGAGGTGTTCTAATCATGGTGTGTGTCACAGTATCCGAGGTATTCTAATCAAGATGTGTGTGGCACAGTATCCAAGGTGTTCTAATCATGGTGTGTGTCACAGTATCCGAGGTGTTCTAATCATGGTGTGTGTGTCACAGTATCCGAGAACAATGGATGAAGCACATGGTGAGAACAATGGATGGTGGCCATTTTAACTCACAGACACTGTTTGGACTTTTCAACACGGTGCCATCTCGCCAGTATTTGGTGCACAGAGACATTGTGCAGTGGTTTTGGACTATACAGCAAGGGACACATTATACAGTGATTGTTTTTCATTTAGCCTGTATATGTTCTGCGGAATCTGCATTAAACTGTATCTTCCAAAGTACTGAACGGATCTGGGTGAATTTTGGATATGTGGTTCACCCAGATCCCCTGGTTCCAAGGATATATTTTATGGGGTCATTGCATGTTTTGGGGTCCCTGTGATGTGTTTTATGAAACTGTATTTCTCTGTCTGTGATAATTAGATTACCCATTGTGTAAGGTAATTGTATTACAGGCAGAGGGGAGGATTTTGTGTGGGAGTGTCTGTGTGTATTGTACAGATGGATTGGTTGTTCTGTAAAACCCTGTGGGCAGTACTAAGTTTGTGGATTGGGAATAAAAGAGGCTGTATGTGCCAGTACAGTCAGGTTCTGCTTGACCTCAAAACGAAGTGTCGTCTCGTTATTGGGGGAATTGGATTGTATGCTGATTGCCAGGAGTGGGAGTGTCCACCAGGTTGGAGACCTGCATAAAAGCCGGGCAGTTAGCCCCAGTAAATCAGTTCCTGCTTAACCCTCAAAGTGAAGTGTCGTCTCATTATTGGGGGAGGATTTACTCTATGCTGTTAGAGACTGATTGCCATGAGTGTAAGCCGCTTGGGGGCTTTTCCTGTTCATCTGCTAGCAGCTATTCGTGTGTCTCCAGTTCGGGAGTTTCGAGTATTCCCTTGGTATGCAGTTCGGGAGTTTCAGGTTTCCCTTGGTTGCAGTTCGGGAGTTGGTGAATTCGTGGGTTTGCAGTTCAGGAGATTGGTGCTTGCAGTAGCTGTCAGTGCAGCTGAAAAAGGGGAATATCGCCTAAACGGTTTTTAACATCTTTTGGGCCAAACGGTCAGTAACAATTGGTGGCAGCGGTGGGATCAGTCCCACAGCCCAGAAGGACAGCTACAAGGTAACACCATCCCCTGGACTTACAAATGGAGGGCAGCAGGGCAAGCATGGCACCCAGCTACACTCAGGAACAGTTTGACAGAGAGTTTATCACGCGGATGGCTTTCTTTGGACCCAACCCCCCAGAGAGATGTGTGCAGCTTGTGAGGAGACATGTAGAAGAGTACCTGCAGGTCGGAGCAGGGCGGGCACGTAAGTTGGCAGAGACCCCAGCGGCAGAGAGTTACAGGGAGCCGAAGGTGCCGTCCTTCCTCCCCAGCGGCAGTGTGTGTCCCAGGGAGATGAAGGAGTCATCCTTCCTCCCCAGCGGCAGTGTGTGTCCCAGGGAGCTGAAGGTGTCGTCCTTGCTCCCCAGCGGCAGTGTGTGTCCCAGGGAGCTGAAGGTGCCGTCCTTCCTCCCCAGCGGCAGTGTGTGTCCCAGGGAGCTGAAGGTGCCGTCCTTCCTCCCCAGCAGCAGTGTGTGTCACAGGGAGCTGATGAAGGTGCCGTCCTTCCTCCCCAGCGGCAGTGTGTATTACAGGGAGCGGAAGGTGCCGTCCTTCCTCCCCAGCGGCAGTGTGTGTCACAGGGAGCCGATGAAGGTGCCGTCCTTCCTACCCAGCGGCAGAGTGTCCTGCCAGGAGCAGAGACAGTCGGTCTCGCACCCCAGCAGCAGGACAAAATATTGAAAGGGGAGACAGTCGGCCCCCCCTCCACCAGCAGACAGAGGGTCAGGGAGAGGAACCTGCTACCCCCTCTCCCCAGAGACTGAAAGGATTCCAGGGAGAGGAGTCGGTGACCACCTCTTCCCAGCGGCAGCTTATGTCACAAAGGGGAGACCCTATCTGTGGCAAACCTAGCCACTTGGACAATATCAAGAGACTGTGCCTTTAAAGGTTGCCTGTATGGTTGTGGGATATGTGTTTAACTATGTATAGAATATGCTGGTTGTAATACCCTGTATGTCCTGTATTGGCTATCAGCCGAACGCAAATAGCTGTATTGTATTTCGTTTCACGAATGGCACCTTTGCGGGCCATTCGTGAACTGAAAAACCACCATGTAATAGACCACACATTTAGAGGCATGTGGCGCTTGTTAACCGATTGCAACAATGTTGCAATCGGTAATTAGAGGCTCTCCTAGGTGGCCGCCGTTCGACTACCGACCATGCGGCGGTCGGCCATCTTGGATCCTTTGTTCCCACAGCGGTGTTTGGTCGTCGAGCGCATGGTACTAAAAATGGCTACTCGACGGCGCGAACACCGCTGAGCTTCCAGGCCGTTTGGGAGTTCCGGGCCGTTCGGTATTTTGTTCCCTAGAATTCAATCGGTCTTTTGAACGTGTATTTTAATGAATGTGTTTTTTAGTGCAGCGTTCGGTTGTTTTAGCTAGGATCTGAGCGGTAATCTCACGAAAGATGCGCTCAGATCCCAGCTATCTACCGAACGTCCATTTGTGCAAATAGACCGCATATTCGAAAAGTTATGTATTTTAATATAAATTGTCGGTTCTGCTGCACGGAGGGATAATCCACTTAACGGTACATTCCTGTGGGAGGATCCCTCTCGTGCAGCAGTGCCTGATGGGAGAAATGCCCTGTACAGTAAGTTCCCCATGTAGTCCACTCTGGGAATGCCCCTGGGATGGGACTCAGGAAACCCCTTGCATGGGGAATTGTATAAATTGTGGAGCTGAAAATAAAGACCTCAGTTGACTCTCAGAACTGTGTTTCGTCCGGTTACTGGGAGATTTGGGAGATTGCCTTGCTTTTCAGTGCTGACTGTGGATTACTGTATGTACCAGCAGAATTCGTGGGATTTAATATTGCCGGTCCGCTACACTATCCTCCCAGATGGGGCAGATGAGGCAGTCGGTCTCTGCCCCCAGCAGCAGGACAATATATTGAAAGGGGAGACAGTCGGTTTCCCCCTCCACCAGCAGAGAGTGAGTCATGGAGAGGAGCTTGTCATTCCCTCTCCCCAGCGACAAAAAGTGGGTAAGGGAGATGAACTTGTTACCCCCTCTCCCCAGCGGCAGCCTAGCCCACCAAGGGGAGATGATAAGCCCCACACCCATGCAGATGGGACCGTGGTCTCTGCACATGCCTCACAGGGGCTAGGGATGGTCGGTCCTGTCCCCCGGCAGCAGGGATGTTCATCCAAAGGGGAGACAGCCTGTCGTGCCCTCCAGCAGCAGTACCGGGTCCAGAGTGAGGAGCTTACTACGCCATTCCCTCGACTGGGCTCCAACCAGGCTACTCACAGGATAGCGCTGGCAGCAGGGCAGAGTACCGCTGGTCTCTGCCTACTCAGTAACCCACCGATCCGGAGCGCCAGTAAACCCCAGAGCCGAGGTGGAGCTCCTGGACAGGGACAAGCGACCCACTACCCCAGGTGTAGTAACTCTTTATTGTGGGTGGGCTGTACTGCTGATTGTGTTCTGTGGGTGGGTTGCTGGACTAACCAGGGCACTGACCGAGAGGAGGTCAGATACCCTGTTAGTCTGGATGGTAAAGGGGAGAAATGTGGTGAAACCGACCTCGCCACTGGGCATTGGAGAAGACTGATTGCCAGCCTCCTGCCATGTGACTATGGCCCCTGGGATGTATTGCCCTTTGAAGACATGATTTGGGCATAATGGATTTGTGTTGTGCTGCTGCTGGCCCTTCAAGAACCATCTGGGGACATACTGTGGAGTTACTGGGTGGCCACCATTTCATGTATCAGAGGCACATGGTGAGAACAATGGATGAAGCACATGGTGAGAACAATGGATGGCGGCCATTTTAACTCAGACACTGTTTGGACTTTTCAACACGGTGCCATCTCGCCAGTATTTGGTGCACAGAGACATCATGCAGTGGTTTTGGACTATACGGCAGGGGACACATTATACAGTGATTGTTTTTCATTTAGCCTCTATATGTTCTGCAGAATCTGCATTAAACTGTATTTTCCAAAGTACTGAACGGATCTGGGTGAATTTTGGATATGTGGTTCACCCAGATCCCCCGGTTCCAAGGATATACTTTATGGGGTTATTGCATGTTTTGGGGTCCCTGTGATATGTTTTATAATACTGTATTTCTCTGCCTGTGATAATTAGATTAACCATTGTGTTCAGTAATCATATCGCAGGCAGAGGGGAGGATTTTGTGTGGGAGTGTCTGTGTGTATTGTACAGATTGATTGGTTGTTCTGTAAAACCCTGTGGGTAGTACTAAGTTTGTGGATTGGGAATAAAAGAGGCTGTATGTGCCAGTACAGTCAGGTTCTGCTTGACCTCAAAATGAAGTGTCGTCTCGTTATTGGGGGAATTGGATTGTATGCTGATTGCCAGGAGTGGGAGTGTCCACCAGGTGGGAGACCTGCATAAAAGCCGGGCAGTTAGCCCCAGTAAATCAGTTCCTGCTTAACCCTCAAAGTGAAGTGTCGTCTCATTATTGGGGGGAGGATTTACTGTATGCTGTTAGAGACTGATTGCCAGGAGTGTAAGCTGCTTGGGGGCTTTTCCTGTTCGTCTGCTAGCAGCTATTCGTGTGTCTCCAGTTCGGGAGTTTCGAGTATTCCCTTGGTTGCAGTTCGGGAGTTGGTGAATTCGTGGGTTTGCAGTTCGAGAGATTGGTGCTTGCAGTAGCTGTTGGTGCAGCTGAAAAAGGGGAATATCGCCTAACAGGGTTTTAACCTCTTTTGGGCAAAACGGTCCGTAACAGGGTGAATTGATGAATTTCCAATATTACTTATCACAGGAATGGAATCGAGAATCTTGTGGACCTGGTACTGTACTGCAGGTTTAATGCCTGTTTGACCATCAATAGACTGGGCTTTGCTTTCTGAATTCCTCCACTGAATCTTTGAGAAGATAGCTCTTTAGTAAGCAATGTAACCCCTTTCCCTCTGTGGTCTATGGTTAGCCTGACCTGATAACACTATAAAAAAAGTGTAGACTAAGATACTTAAAGAAAAGTCATTTTTTTTGTTTTGTTTTTCTGCAGAAACCCATGAAAAGATTCTCCTGACCTTCACACCAATTACTCAGAGTCTCACCATTTCATCTGGAGGGTTTTCCTAAATTTGTCCCAATGCTCCAGGTTTCCAGCCATATATCTCTCATCAGCCGATCAGCGGGAGGTGGCTTGGGATGGTAATATAATAATGTGTCAGGGTGAACTCACACACTAGTCCAATTAAGACTTAGAAGTTAATAAATCTTATTTAGCAGATAATGCTCTGGATACGGGACTGATTAACTGCCTGCGTAATAAATACATTTCTCCACCTTATAACTCTGCTTGGATCAATCCGTCCCTGGATTTTCAGGGGCTGGAGAGGGCCTGCATGTTATTTTGTTTGGCTGCCCTGGTGGGACATCTAATATAGTGATGGGTCCCTCTGTAATGCAGCAAGGGACTTAAATTATTCAAAATGAAACTGCAAATAGGAATTAACCTTTCACCTTTTCTCGTTTAGTGTTCTAACCTTTTTTAAGATTTAGAGCAATCTACTATTACATGCAATGGAAATAGAAAGAGACAATATATTAGCACAGATTCAGGTTTGTGCCGGTTCTAAACTCTGATGGGAAAAGAGTCATTATACCAGCAGTACAGTAGCAGGTCTACATCTAGCTTGATTCCTGTCCCTCAATGGGAAAATAGGCCACTTCCCAGTACCTCAATGGGAAAATAGGCCACTTCCCAGTACCTCAATGGGAAAATAGGCCACTTCCCAGTACCTCAATGGGAAAATAGGCATTATTCAATTCCAGTCCCTCAATGGGAAAATAGGCATTACTCTGTTCCAGTCCCTTGATGGGAAAACAGTTATTGCTCGATTCCAGTTCCTCGATGGGAAAATAGGCATTACTTGATTCCAGTCCCTTGATGGGAAAACAGTTATTGCTCGATTCCAGTTCCTCGATGGGAAAATAGGCATTACTCGATTCCAGTTCCTCGATGGGAAAATAGGCATTACTCGATTCCAGTCCCTTGATGGGAAAATAGGCATTACTTGATTCCAGTCCCTCGATGGGAAAATAGGCATTACTTGATTCCAGTCCCTCGATGGGAAAATAGGCATTACTCGATTCCAGTCCTTCAATAGGAAAATAGGCATTACTCAATTCCAGCATCTCGATGGGAAAATAGGCATTACTCGATTCCAAATAACAAAAAATATAGAAAATGTTGCTAGAGGATAAAGTGGATGAATGGTGCTGCTATACCCAAGTATATCACCACTATATATACTTAGAAAGAATACAATAGAAAGTAGAAAAGGTAAAAGCGCACACAAAAAAATAAGGAGGTCTTTACCTGACGTGTTATAAATAACTGGTAAGAAGTAACTCCTCCTTATATACAGTAGGTATATACAATGTAGGTTTGCCTATACAGGAGATACAAACACAGAACAAAACATAGTGTGGTCTGTATATAAAACACAAACAAGGAAATTATGAGCTAAAAACACTCACACTTTGCTGAGCCATTTAAAGTAGGCTCGGGACTTATGTGGCTTTATATGTCACTTAAGTGGGACATGCATTCCTTTACTCTTCAGGCGAGTCCTTCAATGATCTGAATAATCATCTGTTGAGAAGTTGGAGTCAGGAGCCAGGAGTATCAGGATATATAAAAAAGGATATTTATTTATATAAAAACAAATATAAAATAAAAGTATTGCACAACGCGTTTCAACCATCAGGTGGTCTTCCTCAGGTGCTGTTCAAAGCTACAATGAGCTTGCTGCTGCATATATACGGCATGGCATGAGGTAATAATTACAAATATTTACTACACACGTAGCACTAATTGAGGTACAATTGCCTTATATGGTCCAAACCGGATGTGTTCTGCCACCTCCAATATGGCTCCACATCCGGTTCGGAAACATACACTGTGAATACAATACATGTAAAAATAATTCACAAAATATCACAGAAACAAATAAAAGATATCAATATTTATCCCCCAGCATAGTCAACCACCACGATATAAACAAAACGTGGGTGACTTGATGTTTGGGGATATTGTATATTATGTCCGGTAAGTCTGTCGCGTCACTTCTGGTGACGCGCATATTGATAAAATCAGTCCGTCGCGTCACTTCCGGTTTCGCTGAAAAGAGGATCGATGATGTCCCTTCTCGGTTTCCACACTTAGAACGATGTTGATGCACTGTAGGGCTAAAGTAGCCATCTTTAAAGTGGGCAATCTGTCCATATCCTCCTCATAAATACATATATGCCAAATACAGATATATTATATATAAAAAAGAAAACATTGGTGTTAATCATTTCATAGGGCATATATTATTAACATATAGAACATGGTAAAAGCAATTTCAAAGTAATATATGAACACTGTAATGTCTCAATAAAGTGCAAGAAATGTATAAAGTGCTCTTAGAAATATAAAAAAATTTAAAAAAAACCAAAAGAGACCTAGTTGTTCAGCAAATAGCCTTTCAATAATAAGAAATGGAAAGCAGAAGGGAGATAAAGATAAAAAAGAGACATTTGAGGTAGAGAGAAAAATGCAACCAGAACAGGGGGAAAAACTCATATTTCCATCCACCAAAAAAAGCTTATAATAGTTTATTAATTTCAAAATCTATATTAAGACCTCTTGGAATTAAAGTGCGTAATTCGAAAATCCACTTAGATTCTTTCAAACCAAGAGCTCTAGATATATCTCCCCCTCTCCAATTTCTAGTTACTTTTTCAATAGCAAAGAAACTTAAAGACCTAAGGTCCGAATCATGGTGTTGTAAAAAATGTCTTGACACACACTGATTCGGAAAACCTTTTTTGATGTTTCTAAGATGTTCATTAATTCTAATCTTAAGCTGACGTGAAGTTTTTCCCACGTATTGGTATCCACAGCTACATTGTAAAAGATAGATGACATAGGTGGAGTGACATGTGATTAAAGATTTAATATGATACTCCCTCTTAGTAACTGAGGAATACAAATTTTCCACTTTCTTATTAGTCCTTAAAGTGTTACAACAAGCCTGACAAGATCCACAATAAAAAAAGCCCTTTTGTTCTGATGTCCAGTTGCTTAAAAAATTCCTAGGGACCTCTGTTTTAATAAAACTAGATGTCAACATTTGTTTAAAATTTTTAGCACCCCTAAATATAAATTTGGGTTTGTTTTTATCAATATGCGCGTCACCGGAAGTGACGCGACGGACTTACCGGACATAATATACAATATCCCCAAACATCAAGTCACCCACGCTTTGCTTATATCGTGGTGGTTGACTATGCTGGGGGATAAATATTGATATCTTTTATTTGTTTCTGTGATATTTTGTGAATTCTTTTTACATGTATTGTATTCACAGTGTATGTTTCCGAACCGGATGTGGAGCCATATTGGAGGTGGCAGAACACATCCGGTTCGGACCATATAAGGCAATTGTACCTCAATTAGTGCTACATGTGTAGTAAATATTTGTAATTATTACCTCATGCCATGCCCTATATATGCAGCAGCAAGCTCATTGTAGCTTTGAACAGCACCTGAGGAAGACCACCTGATGGTTGAAACGCATTGTGCAATACTTTTATTTTATATTTGTTTTTATATAAATAAATATCCTTTTTTATATATCCTGATACTCCTGGCTCCTGACTCCAACTTCTCAACAGATGATTATTCAGATCATTGAAGGACTCGCCTGAAGAGTAAAGGAATGTGCATGTCCCACTTAAGTTACATATAAAGCCACATAAGTCCCGAGCCTACTTTAAACGGCTCAGCAAAGTGTGAGTAATTTTAGCTCATAATTTCCTTGTTTGTGTTTTATATACAGACCACACTATGTTTTGTTCTGTGTTTGTATCTTCTGTATAGGCAAACCTACATTGTATATACCTACTGTATATAAGGAGGAGTTACTTCTTACCAGTTATTTATAACACGTCAGGTAAAGACCTCCTTATTTTTTTGTGTGCGCTTTTACCTTTTCTACTTTCTATTACTCGATTCCAGTATCTCAATGGGAAAATAGGCATTACTTGATTCCAGTCCCTCGATGGGAAAATAGGCATTACTCGATTCCAGTCCCTCGATGGGAAAATAGGCATTACTCGATTCCAGTACTTCAATAGGAAAATAGGCATTACTCGATTCCAGCATCTCAATGGGAAAATAGGCAATACTCGATTCCAGTCCTTCAAAAGGAAAATAGGCATTACTCGATTCCAGTATCGCAATGGGAAAATAGGCATTACTCGATTCCAGTCCCTCGATGGGAAAATAGGCATTACTCGATTCCAGTCCCTCGATGGGAAAATAGGCATTACTCGATTCCAGTACTTCAATAGGAAAATAGGCATTACTCGATTCCAGCATCTCAATGGGAAAATAGGCATTACTCGATTCCAGTCCTTCAAAAGGAAAATAGGCATTACTCGATTCCAGTATCGCAATGGGAAAATAGGCATTACTCGATTCCAGCATTTCAATGGGAAAATAGGCATTACTCGATTCCAGTCCTTCAATAGGAAAATAGGCATTACTCGATTCCAGTATCTCAATGGGAAAATAGGCATTACTCGATTCCAGTATCTCAGTGGGAAAATAGGCATTACTCGATTCCAGTCCCTCGATGGGAAAATAGGCATTACTCGATTCCAGTCCCTCGATGGGAAAATAGGCATTACTCGATTCCAGTCCTTCAATAGGAAAATAGGCATTACTCGATTCCAGTATCGCAATGGGAAAATACATATTATACAAGCAGTACAGTGCCACGTCTAACTCCTAGCTCATTGGGGATATAGGTACAGTGCCACGTTCATTATGCCCAATTTATCTCTAGGTAAAGAATAAAGGTTTCGATAAAAGCAGAATATCTGTAGAATATAATTTTCACCTGGACACAGAGAACAGCTCAGCATTTTGTGTGAGTAACGTGTAGTCTGTTATAGATCTTCGTTTTAATACAATTTGCTGAAAGTACACATTCTGTTAAACAAATGATAGTCAGAACCTATTATTCAATAAATATGACAAACATTTCACAGTAAGAATATCAGATCCCAGCACTCTGCTCAGAAGGAACTGGATACCTGCGCAGAGCGAGATTAATCTGTTGGACGGCAAGAATCCCATTTACAGACAGATTTACAGGAATTGGCTCAATGACGATGATCTATAACTTATCATTGTTTTATCACTAGCCGCTAGTAGATAATATTGGTGGATGACATCACAGTTTCCCTACGCTGGCCACTTATTTAAAAACGCACTAAAGATCACACGTTACTGAAAATAATATGAATATTTAGAGAGAATAGTTGTGATCCCGACATAGAACTAATATTGTATTATTTACTTATTATTCTAATTATTTATTGGGGCAGTTTATACTGTGTGCACAGACTGGATCCTTGCCATTCCAATTCATTTAAGTCTTTAAATGTGATCGTATTCAATCATACAGCTCTAGATAGTCAAATATTATAATGTATTCTGTATTCAGCTCAGCATACTGGGATTTGTGGTAAAATGTCTTCTCTAGACTTCAATAAGCTCAAGTAGCCCCCTTGCTCACCATTATCCTTAAAGCTAAAGGGACACTATAGTCACCAAAACAACTTTAGCTTAAAGGGATTGTGACAAACTCACTATTTTCCCTGTGTTTAAGACATTTCCCTGCTATGTTCCCCGAACCCCACTCACGTTTCCCCAGTTCCGGAGCTGTAATCTACAGAACACTGACCACCCCCCTGGCTCATTAACTAAATACTAACCAGACTTAAGTGCTCTCCCTGTGTGGCAACAGGTGCTGGAGAAAACGGCGGCCAACTTGTGGCACGATCGCAGGCAGCGGCACTTGGTCTTTGAATGTCTTGAACTATAAGTCGGACACTCGACCTCGCGAACACCAGTGATTTCATATGAACGCTGTTAAGACCTGCAGTGGTTATGGTACTGCAGTCTTCTATTCCTTTCCCTATAGCTGAGCATAAGTGATTATAACTGCAGTTAGGAGGTAGAGGAATAGTGTAGTGCTCCCCTTGTTCCTATGAACCGAACTACTGAATGGCGCTCTCCTGGCTGTTCGGCAACTAAAGGAAGCAGGCGTTCGGTAGTTTCAGCGGTGGTTCGGGAGGTTGTGTCCGATTTTAGTTCCAGACACTCGACGACCAAGTCCCGCTGCCTCCTTTCGTGCAAACAAGATGGCCGCCGTTTTCTGTTCCACGTGGCATTCGGCTATACAAACAGCGGCCGCACAGAGAGCGCTTAATAGATGGTTCTTTTGAAGTTGGAGGGTGGTCGGGGTTCGGTAGTTTTAAACTACCGAACTAACAGATCCAACATGCACAAAATACTGCAGAAAATCCCGAACATAGGAGAAAATACCGAACACAGTCTATTTTCTTCACAATACTCCCCCTTAGTTCCATGGGTCGGCATACCCGCCTAGACCCTGCCGGGTTGGCTAGGGGATGTCCGGGTAACATAATTATACATCCAAGTCGGTTTGGCGGGAAAGACCATCCGCATTGCCGTTCTGCTTGCCCGGGTGGTATTGTAGTGTAAAATTGTAGGGCTGCAACGCTAGGCTCCAGCGCAGCAACCGGGGATTGTCTCCAGAGACTCGGTTGAGCCAAATCAGGGGGTTGTGGTCAGTGAGTAGGGTAAAGGCACGGCCATAAAGGTACGTTTGGAGTTTCTTTAGGGCCCATACTAGAGCTAGGCACTCTTTTTCCACGGTGGCATAGCTGACTTCCCGTGTTAATAACTTATGGCTGATATATGCCACAGGGTGCTCCATGCCATCTTCCCCCACTTGGCTCAGCACGGCTCCCAGCCCAAACATGGAGGCATTTGTATGAACGAGAAATGTTTTATGGTCTGGTGCCGCCAATACTGGAGCTTTGCTCAAGGCCGTTTTAAGTCTCTGGAACGCCGTTGCACACTCCGGAGACCATGCTACCTGCTTGGGTAGGGACTTTTTGGTCAGGTCGGTGAGGGGTTTTGCTAGGGTGCTATACTCAGGGACGAACTTTATATAATACCCTGCTGTGCCTAGGAAGGCCAATACCTGTATCTTGGTGCGGGGCTGGGGCCAATTGGCTAAGGCCTCTACTTTGGCTGGTTCGGGGCGCTGTTTCCCAGACCCTACTCTATGCCCTAGGTATTGAACCTCTGCCATACCCACATGGCATTTCTTGGGTTTTAGGGTGAGGCCAGCTTCTTGTAACCTCCCAAATACTGTAGCAAAGTGCGTCAGGTGAGCCTCCCATGTGCAGCTATAGATAGCAATATCATCTAGGTAGGCACATGCGAAGTCCTGCATTCCCTCCAGAAGTCGGTCCGCCATCCGTTGAAATGTAGCTGGGGCATTCTTCATCCCAAAGGGCATAACCCGAAATTGGTATAGCCCGAATAGGGTGACGAATGCTGATTTAGGGATGGCGGCCGAGTCTAGCGGGATTTGCCAATATCCTTTGCACAGGTCCAGGGTTGTTAGGAAGTGCCCGCTGGCCATGCGATCGAGCAATTCGTCGATCCGTGGCATGGAGTATGCGTCCGTGATAGTCTGGTCGTTCAGTTTCCGGCAATCCAAACAGAAGCGAGTCGTACCGTCTTGCTTTGGTACTAAAACCACCGGGGACGCCCAGTGACTTTGGGAAGCCTCAATAACTCCTAATTCCAACATTTTTTGGATTTCTTTCCACATGCTGGTCCGCACTGCTGCCGGGATACGGTACGGTTGTTGCCGTAATGGGGTTTATCCCTGCATCTCTACCCGGTGCACTGCGGCGGAGGTGTACCCGAGTAGGACCGAAAATTGCCCACCGTATTCCTGGAGCAGTTGTTTTGCGTCTGCCTGCTGTGTGGTGTCTAGTTTCTCCCCTAACCCGACCTGCTCTAAGGTACCTTGGTTAGCTTCCAGTAGATAGGGCAAGGGGAGTCCTTCTCTATCATCAGTGGACGGGGCACAGATAGCGGCCAGGTCCTCGGGTGCTCGAAATACGGTTTCAACATGTTCACATAATATGGCTCGTCTGATCCTTTCATCTGAACATTTGGCTTCAGTATAGGTAGTGTCACTAATCTGTTCCACCACTTTAAATATCCCCTGCCAAGCTGCCTGTAGCTTGTCCTTTTTGGAAGGTCTGAGGGCTAATACTTTTTGCCCCACTTCCAGGTTCCTATCTCGTGCCCCCCGGTCATACCATTGTTTCTGTCGTTTCTGGGCCGCCTGTAGGTTCTCCCGAACTAATTCGGTCAGTGCCTGCAGGCGGTCCCAGAACTCCATCACGTATGGCAAGACTGGGATCCCTTCCTCTCCTGTGTTGCCCTTCCAGTGCTCTCGTATTGGGTCCAGGGGTCCCCGGATTTTCTCCCATATAGGCGTTCGAAGGGGAAGAACCCGGTGGACGCCTGGGGCACTTCCTGGGAGGCAAACAGGAGGTGGGGTAGAAATTTATCGTATGACTCTGTGAACACTGTGCGCATCTGCTTAAGCGTGCCGTTGAAGCGTTCACAGAGGCCGTTGGTCTGGGGATGGTAGGGGGAGCTAAATAACGGTTTCACCCCGCAGCTCTGCCACAATTGTTGAGTTACAGTTGCCGTGAACTGCGTTCCTTGTTCTGAAAGTATTTCCCGGGGGAATCCTACTCGGGAAAAGATCCTGTAACCTGCTAACGTGGGATCTGTCTGCTGGGCTTGGACAAAGTCTTGGGGGTGCCACAGAAGGGGATAGGGTTAGGGGATACTACGGGGTTTTCGGTTCCTACCTGTGGTTCCTCGGAGTATGTCGGTCTAGCTCGGCAGGCTTGCTCCCTGGTAGTCACGGGGCAGGTTCCGGCAGGATCTGGGATAATCAGCTGTGAAGTTAAGCACCCCAAATCGTTCTCCAACAATACTTCCTCAGGTAGGCCGGACATAATGCCTACTTCCATCTGTTTGGCTCCGGTGCCCCAATTTAACTGCAACCGAGCTGTGGGTAGCTTGTGGATGGCGCCTCCTGCCACTCTTACTGCAACAGTCCTGTTGGTGCGTGCCTTTGCAGATACGGTGTGAGGCTGCACCAGGGTAAGGGTGGCCCCAGAGTCTCATAGTGCCTCTGCCTCCTTTCCATCTACTGTGACCCATTGTCTGTGGTGCACCCGGTTGTCCCCCTCGACTTAGGCTAGGTTCACCTCATGTAGTACGGCCCATTGTTCAGAATCGAGGTTGTTGTCTTCAAGCGGCTCATGTTGATAGTGATGAGCGGCTGCCCTCGGTGGTGGTGGTGATGGCCGATCCCAATTGCCTCTGCTCCGCTGAGGGCAATGTATTTTGTAGTGCCCTGGACGATTACACTGGTGACATACCAATGGTGGTCTCCGGTTAAAGTTAGGCTGTGTCGTAGGTGGTACCGCGTTCGGTCTGGGGTTGGTCACAGGCCCTGGCGTTGGAGCGCTGGACCTTACCCGAGGACAGTTTCCACTTGCCTCTCCTTTTCTTCCCTCATGATGCTCATCTGCCAGCTTGTCCGCTTCCTCGACTGTGGCCGGCTTCCTATCTCTGACCCAGTCCCTGGTGTCTGCAGGTGTATGGTCAAAAAATTGTTTTAGCAAGAGGAGTTGCAGCACCTCCTCTAGCGTCGTGGCCTGGCAGCCTTGTATCCAGTTTTGGGCTGCCGGAAACATCCTAAAGGCCCATTCGGTGTAGGAGTCTTGGCCCCCTTTCTGTAATGCCCGAAACTTTTTCCTGTAAGTCTCTGGGGTCATGGCATACCTGGCTAGCAGAATTTCCTTTACCCTGACGTAGTCATGTATGGCTGTATCAGGAACTGCTCGGTACGCCTCTGCTGCTCGGCCAGTGAGTTTGCTGCTTAAAATTGCGGCCCATTGCTCTGATTCCAGACCCTCCAAAGCGCACTGACGCTCAAAATCCTGTAGGTATGTGTCAATTTCCATTTCTCCATCTGAAAAACTTTAAAAAGCAGCATAGTTAATCTTTCTCCGCTGCCCTCCATTTATAGATCCAGCAAAGGAAGCGGTGTCTCCTTGGTTTAAGCTTGCCTGTTGTGCTCTGCGTTCTGTGCTCACCTGAGCCAGGACTTGTGTCACCATCTCTGGTGTAGGATTTGGCCCATATAGGTTTAGCCTCCACATCACCTTCTGTTGAAACTCTGCTTCCTCCTGGCTGACATTCGCCATGCTGCTGGTTTGGTCGCCCTCCATTAGTTCTGCTATGAAGGTAGCCTTCTTTTTGTTGCTTGCCACCTGACCTCGGCTTCCAGCAGATCCTTTAGCGTAGTCCTTTTTAGTCTCTCATACTGCTGGGCCATTCACCAGTTGTCTTTATGCGTCCCATTCAATCCCCTCGCTTGCCACTAGTTGTTAAGACCTGCAGTGGTTATGGTACTGCAGTCTTCTATTCCTTTCCCTATAGCTGAGCATAAGTGATTATAACTGCAGTTAGGAGGTAGAAGAATAGTGTAGATGAATGCAGCTTGGAAGACGTTTCTCCCCAGCAAGTAGAAAATTCCCCAAGCATGAGCCTAGACTTCATGAAGGGTGTAACAGGAATGAATTTTATTGATGCCCACTGGCTTTTATGAGAAATCCTCCTGCAAGAGGACCTCCCACAGTAAACAAAGGCAAAAACCAATCAACATATAGAATTGCAGTAACCCCCGCCCTCTCTCTGCCTGGGAGATAAGTTAAGGAATAACCCAATTATCTCCAGGCAGAGGGCACACAATTTTCCCAAAAGTTAGAACACCCCTTTCCACGCAAGGTATCCCCACAAATTATCCCCTGATAGCCCCGATCTGGGATGCCAACATATCCAAATTTCACCCAGATCGGTTCAGGGGTTCTTAAAAAGTATGGAAGACACAAGTTACCGACCACACACAAGGCTCATGCACAAAACAGTTCCACAAATTCAGCGTGTGCGGTGGGTCGATTCAGAAAAAGGCATAAAACAAATAAAAGTCCCGAATGGATACTCCTAGCTCATAGGAGCGATTGCTCCCCTCGTCCGTATGAACAAAACTACTGAATGGCTCTCTCCTGGCTGTTCGGCATCTAAAGGAAGCAGGCGTTCGGTAGCTTCAGCGGTGGTTCGGGAGGTCAAGTGTCCGATTTTAGTTCCAGACACTCGACGACCAAGTCCCGCTGCCTCCTTTCGTATAGCCGAATGCCTTTTCTGTTCCACTTGGCATTCGGCTATACGAACAGCGGCCGGCCAGAGAGCACTTAATGGATAGTTCTTTTGATGTTAATGAGCCAGGAGGGTGGTCGGGGTTCGGTAGTTTTAAACTACCGAACTAATAGATCCAACATGCACAAAATACTGCAGAAAAGCCCGAACGTAGGAGAAAATACCGAACACAGTCTATTTTCTTCATAAACGCCTACTTCTTTCCACGACAAGACAGGAGAGCCCTGTTCGGTAGGATTGTTCGCTTGAACTTGGCAAACAATCGCTACCTATTAGCCAGGGGAACCCGAAAGTGACCGACCGCTACCACTATTTTTCTGGAACTAATTAGGGCAGACGCTACATGTGGGATTGGTCAAAACTTTACCTTGAGCGCAGGGATGTATTAGCCGCGAGGCAAACAAGGCATTTGCCTTGGGCGGCATTTTTCAGGGGGCGGCAAAAAACGCCGCCCCCCCAAATGCCCAGGGCAGATGCCTTGTTAGCCTTGCGGCTAACTGACATCCCGGGCGGCCGACGAGGGAGCACTTCCCATGAGCTGACTGCTCAGCTCCCTCGCGCGTCGGCTGCAGAGTGAGGCTGGGAACCGGAAGATGACGTCATCTTCCGGTTCCCAGCCTCACTCTGCAGCCGACGCGCGAGGGAGCTGAGCAGTCAGCTCATGGGAAGTGCTCCCTCGCCGGCCGCCCGCCCGCTGCCAGCCTGCCAGCGCCGCCCGCCCTGCAGCCACTGGACCACCAGGGAGAGAGACCCCCCCCCCCAGCACTCCCAAAGGTAAGGAGGTTGGGGGGGGATTTAAATTAAAAAAAATGTTAATGTGTGTGTGTGTTTGTGTCTGACTGTGTGTGTTTGTGAGTGTGTGTTTGTGTCTGTGTTTGTGTCTGTGTATGTGTCTGACTGTGTGTGTGTGTGTTTGTGTCTGACTGTGTTTGTGTCTGTGTATGTGTCTGACTGTGTGTGTTTGTGTCTGACTGTGTGTGTGTATGTGACTGTGTGTGTCTGTGTGTGTTTGTGTGTGTGTTTGTCTGACTGTGTGTGTGTGTTTGTGTCTGACTGTGTATGTGTGTGTGTGTGTGTCTGACTGTGTGTGTGTGTGTTTGTGTCTGACTGTGTCTGTGTATGTGTCTGACTGTGTGTGTGTGTGTGTGTTTGTGTATGTGTCTGACTGTGTGTGTGTGTTTGTGTATGTGTCTGACTGTGTGTGTATTTAGAAGGTGGGGCGGGGGGAAGGGTTGGGTGGGGGTGGCGCGGGGGGGAGGGGGGCGCCTGAGTTTTGTCCTGCCTAGGGCAGCACAAAACCAGGATACACCACTGCTTGAGCGCTATTTGAATATGTTGGGCGCTTAGAGATCCAGGCTATCTGGAGATATAATACTTGTGGGGGTTCATATATGTGTTATGTGTATTTTGTAATAATTTTGGTAATATTTTGTAACTCTAGTGCCTGGGAGATAATTAAATTAGGCAAATGCTATAGCTCTCTTATCTCACAGACACAGAGGCATCTGGGAGGGCTTACTGTACAAGTGAATGGAGACACCATGCTGGGGGTCTGTGTATATAAGCTGGCCACTGGGCAATGATAAAAGATTCTTCTTGTACCCTTCATCAAGTCTTGGCTAATGTTGGGGTATACCAGAGCTATAATCACTGCTTTACTTTGGGACTCATAAGATTTACAATGTATATGCTCAGTCGGACTATAGGGGATCCGTTACGGGGATACTATAAGTGCCAGAAATACAATGCTGAATTCCTAGCACTATAGCTCCCTCAGCCTCCCCCTCCCTCATGCACCCCTGCTTGGGTGAATAAAGGATTAAAAAAACCAACTTTATTTACTTAGCTTATCCCATCGCAAATGTTTCTCAGTGCTGGGTTGTGGCTCTGCCTCCTCAGACATCCCGCAACGAGTAGGTGAAAATGCGCATGCTCTCTTTTACGGTATAACCCGGGTATCGAGGGTTAATACAGAATGAGGGATTCACCTTGATACGGGAATAGCAACTCATGAACGCTTCAATTTCCCGAATAGAGAATCAGATGAAATCCTTCTCTCCTGGAACAGGCAAAAGAATACTCCACAGTAGCAATCCCCCCAAACACGAGACCAAGCTCCGTCTTGAGGGTAAAACAGGAATCTGATTTATTGAGGGCTACCTGCCCGATATTTATGCAGGTCTCCCACCTGGTGAACACTCCCCTAGGGGCCAGATGGAAGACTGGGACAAGTATGGTAAAGTAGCCAATCACAGTGGGTCAGGCATAAACACTCCCCTTTGTACAAGCAAACCCCTCCTCTCTATCCTGGAGATAATTGGGAAGAAATCCAATTATCTCCACAGATAGAGGCAAATAAATGTTACAATAAAAATACATAAAATTCAATAACTGTAAAACTACTGAATGTATTCAATACATATAACGTATCCCCAGATACCCTAGATCTGAGCGCACATTATTACCGAATGGCGCTCAGATCAAATACACACAGTTCAATCGCCATGGAGCCAAAGTCTTTTACACTGTTCTTTCGGTATACGAATGGCTCCATGGGATGACTATCTGGGTTAAGTCCATCCGTGAAATAAAAGTCCCGAACGGACCGGCGTTCGTATGCCAGATGACAAAGAAGGGAGGTCGGCGGTTTCAGTGGTGTTCGGGAGAAAAAGTGTCCGTTTTGGGTTCCATAAGATTGTCGACAAACACAGCTGTTTATTCGTGCATCTAAGATGGCCGCCGCCTCGTGGTCAGCATACGAACAACGACCACCCAGCATACGGTTTCAATTAAGAGTTGTCTGTGGTTAACCACAACGTTCTAACTGAGGCCAATAGGTTAACCAGCAGCACACCTCTTCTGGGTGGCCGGCCGTTCAGCAGTTTGTTCGGTAGATTAAAAAATAAACGAACGGGGAAGTACGGGCAGGCAGTTACACAAATCCACACAATTCAGCGTGGTGAATGGTTATAGTTTAGGAATTTATAGGAGTGGATCATGGATGACCTGGTATAGCTGGCATGTTAGTAGTTGGATATCATTGTATCCAGGCCTGACCTGCTTACCAAGGATACTGATAAACCGCTAATTCCACACTTCAGAAAGCGCTCAGCTTTGGTTTTAGAACATTTACTTAAAGAAACGCAGGATCCCTCATTTCCTGAACGGATTAGCCGACTCAGAAGAAACACAAGTACTTATTGCTTTACACAACCTGGTGCCAATGTTAAGGAGCGACCTTTCACCCCCAGGATTTGGGAGATTAAGGCATCTTTTAAACCCTGCTCAGTGCACTAATCCCTCCACTTCGAATGAATGCGATAGAAACACTTCCTCATCCAGCCCTTAAACCAAGCAAACATAATAAAGCGGACTTTAAACTTTACTCTGCGTCTTCACCGTGTCTTTAGTTAACAGACGTCAGGAAGTCAGTGATCTCAAACAGGGTGATTCCACCAGGGATTTTCTAGCAACACAACATAATATCGCGCATTTCCCATCGGTGGAATTATTATTCCCTAATAACATCCAGAACAATTGTCCACAAATGAAAAATACTAATCCTTCACCTAATAAAATATTGATAATAATAAAGGATTGTACATTTTTTTTGACCCATTTGAAAAACATTAACTGTGCCGTACGCGTCGAGCAAAACGTAGTGTTCCTATTACTTTCACACACTATGTAGTTAAATTGCTAGAAAATGTCTAGATTCCAATTTATTCCATAATGCTTGCGTTAGTTTATTAAAGTCAACTCAGAAGAAAGCTTTCTTTCTCTGGGAATGGCCCCAGCCCACGCTCTCCTCACACTGACGTGCCATATAGAGCCTTTAGACTGTTGTTCAACCATGAAACATTAAACATTTCATTAAAATATGTTTTAACCTGTTTTCCCACAGCGGACAGGACCGTGTCTGACAGGGCTATTGCAGACTACAACTCCTATCATGCTCAATGTGTCAGTTTATTACAATTTTAAAATGTTTATTCTGCAGGAATGGAATTGAGCAGTGCCCCTCCACCCCCCAGATCTATTGGTGGGTGCGGATCGCCCTGCAGTATCTGCCGCCCCTTATTTATCGCTGGAGATGCTGCTTTGAGACCCAGCAAGTACTCAGGTTAAGATTTTGGGGAAATTTAGAAAAAAGTAAAATAAATTCTATGTACAGACGCCTCAAACATGTTTAGTATTTCTGATGTCATCCATTGGCTTCATATTCTGCATGTTGTCCTGCACTGGTAATGGTATCAGGGAGAGGAGTCAGACGTCTTTTTACGCTATCAGGGAAATGTACTAAAGGGAGCGTTCCATGGGAATTCAAATTTAAGGTCAAAGCAGCCAAACTGGATAAATTCTCTAAGTCTGGCCTTAAATGTGAAAATTCTGTTTAATTCTCACTGTTCGTAAATAACCTGCATAATTCCGGGATATCTGGAAAATGTCTTTATGTGGGGATTACCAGCTTCATGACTTGCGTCTGCACAGAGCTTCCACCTTTTATTTGTGTGTTCGTCACTGATTACCTCACGGACACAAATTAGAAACGCGTAAATTGGAATCATGTAATTGGACATGTCCCCTATGACAGAGATTGATTAAATAATAATCACATTTGATTAATTAATCTGGAGTATTTGCACTTTATATGAAAGAATAAAATGAGCCCTCAGCAGAAAGGTTATGGACTCCCGAGGTCTGCATCTTAATAAGGCGAAAAATGAACGCTCACAGGCCGCCATTACAACAAATAACCTCACAGACACACCGCGGTTTGAGGAACGACAAGAAAATCTGAATTCATTCTCTATAATGGCGAAACCTTCCTGGCAGAACAAATACTAGTCATCCTGAGGATTTAAATAATTCCTCTGTACCAAATACAGAACATTAGATGTATCTCTGTATTATACACAGAGCATAGAAACATAGAAACATAGAATGTGACGGCAGATAAGAACCATTCGGCCCATCTAGTCTGCCTAATTTTCTAAATACTTTTATTAGTCCCTAGTCTTATCTTATAGTTAGGATAGCCTTATGTCTATCCCACGCATGCTTAAACTCCTTTACTGTGTTAACCTCTACCACTTCAGCTGGAAGGCTATTCCATGCATCCACTACCCTCTCAGTAAAGTAATACTTCCTGATATAATTTTTTTAAACCTTTGTCCCTCTAATTTAAGACTATGTCCTCTTGTTGTGGGGGTGTACCCTGCATTATACACAGAGCAGGGGGTGTACCCTGTATTATACACAGAGCAGGAGATGTATCCTGCATTACATACAGAGAAGGGGCATATCCTGTATCATACACACATCGAGGGGTGTACCCTGTATTATACACAGAGCAAGAGGTGTATCCTGTATTATACACAGAGCAGGAGATGTATCCTGGATTATACACACAAATCGAGGGGTGTACCCTGTATTATACACACATCAAGGAGAGTACCCTGTATTATACACAGAGCAGGGGGTGTACACTGTATTATACACACATCAAGGGGTGTACCCTGTATTATACACAGAGAAGGGGGTGTACCCTGTATTATACACAGAGCAGGGGGTGTATACTGTATTATACACACATCAAGCGGAATACCCTGTATTATACACCGTGCAGGGATTGTATCCTGTATTATACACAGAGCAGGAGATGTATTCTGTATTATGCACAGAGAAAGTGGTGTACCCTGTATTATGCACAAACAGGGAGTGTATCTCTGTATTATATACAGTACATCTCCCAAGTGTCTCCATTTAGGAGGCCCTGTCCCTCTTTTTAGGGGCTCCAAATTGTTGGTGTGTCTTAGTGTATAACAGCAATAATACTCCCAGTAATGTGTCTGAGTGTATAACAGAGCTCCACGGCAATAATACTCCCAGTAATGTGTCTGAGTGTATAACAGAGCCCCACAGCAATAATACTCTCAGTAATGTGAATGAGTGTATAACAGAGCTCCACAGCAATAATACTCTCAGTAATGTGTCTGAGTGTATAATAGAGCCCCACAGCAATAATACTCCCAGTAATGTGTCTGAGTGTATAACAGAGCTCCACAGCAATAATACTCCCAGTAATATGTCTGGGTGTATAACAGAGCTCCACAGCAATAATACTCCCAGTAATGTGTCTGGGTGTATAACAGAGCTCCACAGCAATAATACTCCCAGTAATGTGTGAGTGTATAACAGAGCTCCACAGCAATAATACTCCCAGTAATGTGTCTGAGTGTATAACAGAGCCCCACAGTAATAATACTCCCAGTAATGTGTCTGAGTGTATAACAGAGCTCCACAGCAATAATACTCCCAGTAATGTGTCTGAGTGTATAACAGAGATTCACAGTAATAATACTCCCAGTAATTAGTGATGTCCCGAACGGTTTGCTGGCGAATAGTTCCTGGCGAACATAGCGTGTTCGCATTCGCCACAGATGGCGAACATATGCGCTGTTCGGTCCGCCCCCTATTAATTTACTAATACTAAGTAAAAATTACTTAGTATTAGTAAATTGTGCCCCTACTCGCAATACCGCAAGTAGGGGCATGTCTATTAAACAGTGAGCAGCCTGTGGCTTTCAAGCCATCCAATCACAGTGCTCTGTGTCATTTTACACAGCGTGGGAAAGTTCTTTTGAATTTTCCCACGCTGTGTAAAATGACAAAGAGCACTCTGATTGGCTTAAACCAGCCAATCAGAGTGTTCTTAGCCTAATTGCAGGGCGTGGCAAGGCTTTATAAGCCTTTCCCCTGCCCTGCAGAGCTCAGTCTGCGCGGAGCCCTCCATGGGTGAAGATGGATTATTTTTTTGTGCGCTCGGGTTTTTTTTTTATTTTATTTTTTAATTGCGTCGGTTCTTATGGCTTTTTATTTGGCCTTTTTTGGGTCTGAAAAAAGAAGATTGTAGAAGAAAGAAAACATCAAATGGTAAGTTATTTTTATTTAATTTTTTTTTTTTTTTTTTACAGCTTTTTAGTTAAAGGTCCCCCCCTCATTATTTTTAGGGTGAGGGGGGTAGGTAGGGAGATAATTTTTTTTTGGGGGGGGAGGGGTGACTAGGGTCCCCCCCTTTGTATTTAGGGCCCCCACCCACCGCTCAGGGGTGGGGGTCGGGGGGGACAATAGGTCCCGCCCTTATTGTTAATTTTAGGGCCCCCACCTACTGCTCAGGGGTGGGGGCCAGGGGGGACAGTAGGTCCCCCCTTATTGTTATTTTTAGGGCCCCCACCCGCCGCACAGGGGTGGGGGCCGGAGAGGGGGAGGACTGTAGGTCCCCCCTCATTATCTTTATGGCCCCCACCCGCCGCCCAGGGATGGGGGCCGGGGGGGGGAGGACAGTAGGTCCCCCCCTCATTATCTTTATGGCCCCCACCCGCCGCCAAGGGGTGGGGGCCAGGGGGGGGGTGGAGGAGAGTAGGTCTCCTCCCCCCTTTCAACCAGAAAGAGTCCCTGTGGGTTTTAAAATTCGCCTGCCTATTGAAGTCTATGGCGGTTCGCCAGGTTCGCCCGGTTCGCCCGGTTCGCCCCCGGTTCACGAACATTTGAGGAAGTTTGCGTTCGCAGTTCGCGAACCGAAAATTTTGTGTTCGCGACATCACTACCAGTAATGTGTCTGAGTGTATAACAGAGCTCCACAGCAATAATACTCCCAGTAATGTGTCTGAGCGTATAACAGAGCTCCACAGTAATAATACTCCCAGTAATGTGTCTGAGTGTATAACAGAGCTCCACAGTAATAATACTCCCAGTAATGTGTCTGAGTGTATAACAGAGCTCCACAGCAATAATACTCCCAATAATATAGGTGGCCTGAGCTTCCACTGTACATAGGTTTTATTAAGCAAGGGTTAGGAATTGAGGCACCTCGTAGGGTGAGCTTTGTGTGTAGTCCGGTCTCGTAGCCAATTTCGCGCTAGGGTGCCAAGGTTGTGGACACTTGTGATGAAATCCACTTCGCCACTGGTTTTTGGAGGGGCCTGTGTGCCAGCCTCGTACCCTGGGACTATGGGCACTGTGATAACCCATGTTCAAAAGTACTGTTTCTGCCCCTTGGACTTTTAACTGAAACAGATTCAAACATGTGGCGGCGACCATCTTAAATTGTCCAGCAGTGTTTTTTCGTCGAGTGTATGGAACTGTTTTGGGCATGGGACCATGTGCACGGTGGGGAACATCAAATACCCTAAACTCCCTGTCATATATTTTTTACCAAAGATACATAAAAATATTAATAACCCCCCTGGCAGACCCATCGTGTCAGGGATAAATTCCCTACTCTGCAATCTGTCAGAATACATTGAAATACTCCTCCAACCATCCGTTAAATTAATGCGCTCTTACCTAAAAGACTCTATGTCACTACTATGTTTTTAAGACAAATTCAAATGGCAAACTAATTACATTTTAGCTACTTGTGATGTCCAATCCCTATACACGATTATATTATACCCCGCCATATAGGATGCCAGGCAATCAGAGAAATTTTAACTAAAGAAAACAGCATCCCCCCTGCCCAAATAGATTTTATTTTAGAAGGTATTAATATCATTTTAACCAACAACTATTTTTGTTTTTTTGACTCCTTTTACCTACAAAAAGAAGGCACTGCGATGGGTACAAGGTTCGCGCCAAGCTATGCCAACCTCTTTATGGCCGACTGGGAATTCACGGCCATATGGGGAAGGCACGCTTGGTGTACGAACCTTGTAACATATTTTAGATATATAGACGATTTGTTTTTTATCTGGGATGGCACAGAAGCTCTTTTTAACTCTTTTATCCACCACCTCAACATCAACAATAGAGGCATTACCCTAACCCACGAAACAAGTAAGGAATCTATTAATTTTTTAGACCTCAACATCTTCATTACAGACAATACCATCCACACCAAAACATTTTTTTAAAAAGTCTGCGTCAACACAGCTATCGAAAGATCTAGCTGCCATTACAAACCTTGGTTGGAAAGTGCCCCTCAAAGCCATTTCCTTCGTCTCAGAAAGAATTGCTCCCAAATAGAAGATTTTAACAAACAATCAAATTATCTAAAAGAAAAATGTATTGAGAAAAATTACTCACCAACCCGCCTCAACACCACTATAAATACCATCACCAAAAAGATAGAGCAGACCTCCTAACTTACAATACCCAACCAACCACCAACACCACGCCCCTTCCTGTTATTTTCAATTTTAATAACAAAAGTGGCCATGTCAAAAAAATTATCAAAAAACATTGGCACCTCTTAAAAGAAGACGAAATACTTAAAAATATTATACCTGACAAGCCTAATGTTGTCTTTAGAGGTGCCCCAAACTTCAAATCCATTTTAACCACCAATTTTACAAAAGAAACCAAACCTACTTTTAATTCTTTTATGCCCAATGCCAGTGGCTTTTATAAATGTAAAAGATGCATTGTATGCAAAAACACAGACCCCTCCGTCCCTTCCAAAACCACCAGTTTTAAATCTAATATCACCAACAAAACCTATAAAATTAAAGATTTTATCAGTTGCGATACCAAAAATGTCATCTACTTGTTGGAGTGCCCTTGTGGTCTCCAGTATGTAGGGATGACCACAAGAAGTCTTAAAGTGAGACTGAGTGAACACTGTAGAAATATCAAAAAAGGCTACCTGAATCACTCAGTCTCCAAACACTTTTGTACACATAACAACGACACAAGACACCTTAAATGCATCGGCATAAAAAAATGTATAATACCATGGAGAGGTGGTAACATTAAGAACATATTAGGTAAAGCTGAGATGGAATGGGTTTTTAATCTCAAAACTCTTACCCCATCTGGTTTAAATGTTGATTTTGACCTGTTTCATTTTATTTCAGTTCCTATATACAACCCTTATCTACATGCTTTTATTCTTTATGTCTGGACCTAACCAACCCTCATAATAATAATAATCTTTTAAGTTTTAATTTTTCATCTATGCCTTTCCATTTATGTATCTTGTATTCTGTGTTATCTTTTATTTAATTTTATTTAATTTTAATTTTATTTTTATTTTATCTATTATTTTCATTTAACATCTGTAATATATTATTACTCTGGGGTATAATATAACCCCTATTTAAATCATTATGTTTGGGATTATATTACCCCCTTTTCATGCATACTCCATTTACATATATCTCTGTATCTCTGTACCTTTAAACCATCTACTTAAATTTTTTTATTTTTTTTATGAACTTTAATCAAACAACTTTTTTTTCTTTCTCTTTAAAAAACAACTTTCTCACCCTCGTTTTCACATTTAAATAATTTAAATGGACTCATCACCTTTATAACATCACTCCCATACTCTTGAATCCTAATTTTGAAAAGTGATTTAAAAAATTGTCTCTGATTGGCCAATTACACTTTTGGCGCAATTTTCAAATTAACATAGCCCTATTTAAACAACCCCTGCCAGGTTACTACTTTTATCCCATTCTGAAGAAACCACTTATGGTGAAACGCGTTTATGGTTATTAATTCTGTATTTTACTGTGTATTTTAGATCAATAAAAGTTTTTTTGGCTACTTTATTGTACCAATCCTCTTTTTATTGCATTCTTTATGCACTTTAAACAACTTTTTTTTTACCTATTCCTGGCATTTTAACCTTTCCTGGTTACTTTTATTCCCTGGCAATTTTAAAGTTCCAGTACTCCAAGAAATCAGTGCCTATCCTTAGAGCAGTACCTCTGCTCTATCTTTGTGAGTATTATTTTATTTTCTCTACTACTCTCTTAACCTATCACAATTGAGAGCACTATTGCTGCTTTTTATTCTTCTATATTGGAGCCTTGGATCACCAGACGGTGCTGACGGACGTATCGCCGCTACATATCCTATAAGCGGGGATTATACCGCTGTACGCTATCCACACCAGAGCTGGCCATAGCTCCCTCAAATGTGAGTTTTTTACCTCTTCTTATCTGCACATTGAACCACATCAAAATTGAGAGCACTGATGTCGCTTTCTGTCTTTCTTTTCCGAGTTCTGGACTACCAGACGGTGTTGACGGAGACCCCCTCCCTACATATCCCATAAGCGGGGATTATACCGCTGTACGCAATCCACACCAGAGCTGGCCATAATGTGAATGTGAGTTCTCTACTTTTTGTTACCTATCACACCCTGAACTTTCATACTATACCATTAGTCGCCTCTACCTCTCTTGTATTTACATATACGGAACGGTCTACACTAGACGCATCCACAGAGGAACTCTATCAAGTATCCCAGACCATCTATTGGCACCCTAGCAATACTTTACTGGACTATCTACCCTTATTTGGCGCAGCCCTTCCATATCTTTTTTTTAAATTTTCCCATATACCCGAGTGTCAGTGCATTATTGGGTTAGGTATGTGGGAGGGTTGTCCTGGAGTCCGACTGCCCATATGGCGACTATAAACCGGTCATGAATCTGAGGCAGCAAGGCTACAGGTGGGAACACATAAGCAAGGAAAAATTTCTGTGAATCTACAGTGCATTGATAAAATCCAGTCCATTTTCTGACCATTCATTTCATTCTTGAATCTTTTTGAAATGCGCTGTCAATGCTCAGTGCCCATTTTGTTGTCTACATCTGAAGTATTTGAGATCTTCTGCCAACATACTGTCCATACCAATGATATGAACATCAGACAAAGTCTTGCATGATTTCTGAACATTCTATAGAGAACCTGGGACTCTGGTCCCTTCCAGACAGTTTATGTGGGAAAATATCGTATAATTATCTATCTGTTCATATTTGAACAGGGCAATTTTCCAATAAAGGCTGCAAATGGAGGAGCACATATAGTTACATAGTTACATAGATGAAAAAAGACTTGCGTCCATCAAGTTCACCCTTCCTCACATATGTTTTTGCTGTTGATCCAAAACACATACCACACTGTATTCAGTTCCATTGCGATTTCATGACTGCTGGCTTTCTTCCTTGAGTCACTGACATTTTACAACCATGAGCTCTAAAAGTACGTCACTGTCTGTTCCTCTGTGGTGAGAATTCTTCACTTTGGAATTTTGAAGAACATTTTGAAGAAATTTGAGAAAATGTAGATATGAAATAGTTGTGTGTGAAATCCAGATTTTCTTGTCCAGTGAATCTGTTGAATGGTCCCATCAATCTGTCAGGATAAAGATTTTCAGAAGACCAAGGATACTCAAGGAGTGTCGAAGTCCCCAGGCATCAATGCTATCTTTTATCTTATTTCTCCAGGGAAGACAGATCTTCTTGCTGGTGGAGTTGATAACAGGACTTGGGAAGGAAATCCTTTGTAATAAATTTAATTTGGCTTTTTCACCCTAATTTATCAGCCATCCATGACATTGAAGAAAATTTACCACCAAATGAAGATCCCAGTATCGATAATATGCTGACTTTGCTTCTGGTTGCCAATCATCTAGATAAGGTATATATGACAATCCTTTTATCAGAAGTGATCACCTATATAAGGATTTTAAAAAGCCTTGGTTTGGTGGAGGCTGTAGTGGTAGTGTTTTGAATGGAATATGAAGAACTAATTGTGATCTGATTGCAAACCAAATTAATTTTCTTGAGACTTGGGCTATCGGCAGATGAAAACAAGAGACTTTACGATCCTGGGTAGGTAGAAATCATAGCGCTGAATCAGAGTGTGAAATTTCTATATTGGAATAAACCTGCTTACTCTTTTTAAAGGCGGGAAAGACCAATCTTACTTAAACACCAAAAAAAAAGATGGGAAAAACCACAGTACCTCGGAATTTACTTCCTCTATAACTCCATTGTCTAGGAGCTTCTTTGTGAATAGCCAAATAAATAAAAATATATTGTTTCCTTAACAGAGAAAACATGGGGATGTGTTACGGTGAACCAGAAATGGCTTGACATACGTATTTTTCTCAACCTGTTTTGTGAATGGGAAGGGATTGATTGGCTTAGAGCTCCAGCTGACCGCTTTAAGACCATTAGCAACGCTACTGCCCGCGGCAGTCCAAGGCTCCCAATTTGAAGACTTTCATAAAACGGCACTGGAGAGTAGACTTTGAGGTTAAACCGTTTGTGAGCCAGGTAAACCAGCACCAGCAGCCTGGCTTGAGAACTTGTATCTGTTGTAGCAGCCAGTGATCTGTCTATGGGTCTGCTATCCTGGTTCTATCTCAAGAACTAATTATCTTTCTCCCCTTGAGAAATTAGAAGTTGACCGTGTAAAGAAAAATCTATGATCCCACTTGGGGTTTCTTTTTTCTGGTGCCCGTGCCTTCTTTCATTCAGATATTTGTTACAGAAGGCCATCAAGGCATGGCAATGGTAGATCACAGAAGGAATTCTTGGATGCCATGTCAGCACACCAGAATTGACCAGATATTCCGACTGACTGCTGATAAACCCATATGTCTGGCAGATATCTTCAGAACTTCTTTTCACACACAAAAAAACATTGCAGAGCAGGATCTTCACCCAAAGTTCCAGAAAGAGCATTTTCACATGACTGTAGCCGGATGCCCAGCGTCCTGACAACAGAACCGGGAATAGAAGCCCTCCTCTCACATGTGGTTCCCTGAAAATCTTTCTACAGACCATTCAAGACTTCTTATCTACAGGCTTGCCACATTACCATTACAAAAAGCGTTTTGGAAAGTTGTGCCACCGGAACATCCACTTTTGGAATAGCATGATGGTATTTAAATTCCTGATCCTGCAAAGCCCTGACATCCTCCTCCATGACCTAAATAATTTTTTTGTTAGTTTTGAGCATATTCTTCAAGAAACTCAGAGACTCACATGAGGAAAAATACATGTATGTACGTAGCGGGGAATTACGATGCCACATAAACATAAATAACCCCAATAAACCCCCCAAAATTGACAGACAACTTAGTATGGATGAACAGGCCACAGCATTTATTATAACATAAATAAATTACTGCATAACACATCCATAACTTTATTTATTAAACTCTTCTTTCTGTAACCAAATTGTTAGAAATAAATAATCATAAATTAAAATATATACATATATAACTCCACCCATAGAGTTATACAGTGACCCAACCGTCCTTGCCAATAAACATACAGTGGTTCCTAATCACCACTTCCTCTCACCTCCCCCCTCGTCATAAAATCATATCTTTCCAATGCCCGCCATCAGCCGACCTTATCCACGCTCGATGGGCACGACACCTCAGGCAACCTAATGTTAACCGTTTGAAGCAGGGGAGGTTGAGACCTGCAAACATAATGAACTTACTCCATCCTTAAACATAACCCCTCAAACTTAATTGGCAAGGACATAACCCCGGCTAGCTGTGACTAAGACTCAAAAGGGGTGGGCGGGCGGGAAGCTGTTTGCTGGCCCGTATCCCAAGTGGCACTCGGGTAAGACCTCCCCCACACTAACTCACATTAAAACTACCCCCCCATACACTTTCAAAGTCACTCCCCTGCATCTATCCCCACACTCCTACATGTGCCCTTGTCCGCTTAGCTGCGCTATCTCCCCAGGGCCTTTTTTTCTCAATGAAATATTTCACGGCTCAAGATAGAATCTTTATGAAATACTCATTTTGACTGTGTTGGAATTTTACTGAAATTCCAACCCAGTAAAGACATGTACAGAGATAACGCACTTTGTCTCAGTATTTCTCAAATACCGGACATTTCTAGACACTAGGCAGAGGGACCGCCATCTAGAAGTGTCAGTCCCCCTAACCGTCATCAGTGACGGCGGCAGGGAATTGGCTCTGTCAATGGAGGATCCCAAAGTCTTGCGGGATCCTACATAGACATCAACGCTGTAGTGAAGTTGGCTCCTGGCAGTGAAGTGCCAGGAGCTGAAGACGACCCACCAAAGGAAGATGGTGGTGCATGCAAGGGGCAGGTTCCGGTAAGTAAATCTCAGTTCTACCTGCTCCCCCCAGCGTCAATGTCAGTGGTCTTTGCAAATTTCCCACAGATTGACAGTGCCGATTAAAATGGGATATTCCTCACGCATGA
>OW240918.1:1777726-1788981 GCA_933207985.1 Pelobates cultripes
TCAGCAGCAAGCTCTCAGGGCGGGCAGCGGAGGCTTACCAGGCTGTACCTGACGAGGATATTCAGAACTATGATAAAATCAGAGAAATTCTACTAGCCTGTTTTGCAGTTACCCCTGAGGCAGAAAAGGAGGCTGAGATTCCTTCACGGAATGGGCATTTCGGATACGCCGGGTGGCCCAATGCTGGATGCAGGGGTGCCAGGACACTTCATTGGAGGATTCCATCCAGATTATAGCGCTGGAACAATTCTACAATCATACACCCACAGAAGTCACGGAATGGGTGCGAGACAGAAAGCCTAAGACCGTAGAGGAAGCTGCCAAGTTGCGGATGAGCACCAGGATGGCTGACGACTGGATCCCAATGGGGGGCGACCGGCCCCGAGAATTGTTTACCAAGCACCAGCGATTCTACCACCTGCCAGACCTATGGCTTACACGCAGACACCCACCACCCAACCTCGCGGTCCGGTGTTATGTTTCCTGTGTAAGCAACCTGGTCACATAAAACAGCACTGACCCAACTGACCCCAAGGAAACTGGGACTGGCCCGCACCACAGCCTAACCGGGCCGTTGCTCACTGTTACCAACCGGAGGAGTTTCTGGGCTTCGGCCCCAAGAGGAACAGTGGACTACACTTCATGAGGCGAACCCAGCACAAACTGCTAGCGACGACCACCGGCAGTGGGTTACCTTAGATGGTGTCGATGTTAGGGCTATGAGAGACACTGGAGCCACCCTCACACTGATACAACCCCACATAGTGTGGGCCCTGTTGGGGATAAAATCAGCTCGGATCCCTAAAACAGTGTCTGTCAAAGTTGCAGGGGAGCCATACACAAGCTCCCCATGGCCCGAGTCCACCTGGATTGGGACTCGGGGAACAGGCATTTGGATGTTGGCCTTATGAAAGACCTCCCTGCAGATGTATTACTAGGCAACAATGTGGGTTGCATGAACTCCCAGCTCAACCGCAGCTCAACGACTAAGTCCTTTCCCGTGACTACCAGGGCTCAGGCTGGCAGAGGAGAACCAGCGCACTCCGAGGAACCTCAGGTAGGACCCTCAGTCCCAGTCCCGTCCCCTATCTGGGATACCACTACGCTAGCAGGGTACAGAAGGGAAGCCGACAGGATAGGAGTCAGGAGCGGTTTGAGTGGGTTAAGGGCTTGTTATATCGGGTCACTCAAGTCACTAAGCGGCAGTTAATGATACCCCGGAAGTTCAGGGCGGAATTACTTAAGTTGAGCCATGATATCCCATTAGCCGGTCATTTAGGGGTTACCAAATCCAGAGACAGGTTGACCCAAACCTTTTTCTGGCCAGGGATATCTCAAGATATCAAAATTTATTGCAGGACCTGTGACGTGTGTCAAAGGACAGGGAGGAGGGGAGATCGCCAAAGAGCCAAGCTTCACCCGTTACCGATCATTTCACAGAGTATCTATGGACCTTATAGGTCCGCTTAGCAAGCCCAGCACCTCTGGGAAGCACTACATCCTCACTGTGGTAGACTATGCTACCAGGTACCCCGAGGCATTAGCCCTTTCCAACATAGAGGCGGAGACAGTAGCTGAGGCGTTAATAAAGATTTTTACTAGGGTAGGCTTCTTCAGGGAGATCATATCTGACAAGGGGACCCAGTTCACCTCAACTGTGACCCAGCAGTTATGGCAAAGTTGTTGTGTAAAACCCCTGTTCTGCCTACCATCCCCAGATGAATGGACTATGTGAGCGTTTTAACGGTACCCTTAAACAGATGATTAGAACATTCACAGCGTCCTGTTCGCACTGGGAAAGGTTTCTCCCTCACCTACTGTTTGCCTACCGCGAGGTGCCTCAGGCCTCTACAGGGTTCTCCCCCTTCGAACTCCTTTACGGCGAAAACTACGGGGACCTCTAGACCTAATCCGAGATACAGGTGAGGAGGGAGACCCTATCGTGCAGTATGTTGTGGAGTTCCGGGACCGCTTGCAGGCCCTCACGGAATCTGTCCGGGAGCACCTACAAGCGGCCCAGAGCCGCCAGAAAAGATGGTACGATAGGGGACTCGAGATAGAGTCCTGGAAATAGGGCAGCGAGTGCTTGTCCTGAAGCCCTCTAAAAAGGACAAGCTTCAGGCCGCATGACAGGGACCCTTTAAGGTGGTGGAGAGAATTAGTGACACCATGTACATAGTCAGCAAGTGTTCAGATGAAAGGATCAGGAGAGCCTTTCATGTGAACATGCCGAAACTCTATTTTGAGCGGACAGGCGATGGGCGGCCGTATGCGCCCCGGCCTGTGAGGAAAGCGAGGGGCTGCCCTTACCAGACTTACTAGCCCCCAGTCCCAACTCCATAGATCAGGTACAACTAGGTGAGATGTTAACTTCCCAAGAAAAGAGCGAGGCCTCTCAACTGCTTCAGGAATACTGGGCCATGTTTTCTGCCTTACCTGGGCACACCTCAGCTGCGGTCCACCTAGTGGAGACCCAGGGAGACCCCACTACCGCAGCAACCCTACTGCTGCTGTTAGAGACAATATGCTCTCTGAAATACAGGAGATGCTCTAACTAGGGGTTATAGAACCCTCCCAGAGTCCTTGGGCATCCCCGGTGGCACTGGTACCGAAGCGAGACGGCACAACTCTGCTTCTGTATCGACTACCTGAAGCTCAATGACCGAACCATAACGGATGCCTACCCCATGCCCAGGATAGATGAACTCCTAGATAGAATGGCTGGGGGGAATTATATCACTACCCTGGATTTATGTAAGGGATATTGGTAAATCCCCTTGGAGCCCGCGGCCATCCCCAAGTCGGCATTCGGGCTATACCAGTTCAAGGTTATGCCCTTTGGGATGAAGAATGCCCTGGCTACTTTTCAGCGGATGGATGACCAGCTCCTGGAGGGATTTCAGGAGTTCGCATGTGCCTATCTAGATGACATAGCCATCTACAGTAGCACATGGGAATCCCACCTAGAACATGTCTCCAGGGTACTAGAGATGATTCAGGCTGTGGGGCTTACTCTCAAGCCCGACAAATGTCATGTAGGAGTGGCAGAGGTTCAGTACCTCGGGCATCGGGTGGGCTTGGGCAAACATCGGCCTGAACCCGCCAAAGTAGAAGCTATTGCCAATTAACCACAGCCGTGCATCAAAACACAAGTGCAAGCATTTTTAGGGACGACAGGGTATTACCGAAAATTTGTCCCTGAATATAGTGCCCTGGCCAAACCCCTCGCAGACCTAACTAAAAAGGACTTCCCAAGCAAGTAGTTTGGTCCTCGGAGTGTGCTGAGGCGTTCCAGAAGTTAAAAACGGCACTCAGCGAGGCACCTGTGTTAGCCGCCCCAGACTATAACAAACTGTTTCTTGTGCACACAGATGCCTCCATGTTTGGGCTGGGAGCCGTGCTAAGTCAAGTGGGGGATTTCGGAATGGAGCATCCGGTGGCATACCTTAGCCAAAAACTACTACCACGGGAGGTCAGTTACGCCACCATACAAAAAGAATGCTTAGCTTTAGTTTGGGCCCTCAAAAAGCTCCAACCCTACTTGTACGGCCGCCCATTTACTTTAATGACTGATCACAATCCCCTAGTTTGGTTGAACCGAGTAGCCGGAGACAGTCCTAGACTGTTACGCTGGAGCCTGGCCTTACAACCGTACAACTTCACTATGCAGTACAGGCCAGGCAAACAGAATGGAAATGCGGACAGTTTATCCCGCCAAACAGAGTTGGAACTATAGCATTTACTTTTCCCGGTCATCCCCTAGCTAACCCGGCAGGGTCAAGGCTGGTATGCCAACCCATGCAGCAGTGTGAGAAAACCAGACAGGATTTTGTGGTTTTCTCTGAACATTCATTTATTTTACCTCATTCGTTTATTTTATGCAACCTTGGTTCAGTAGATTAAAACTACCGAACACCGACCACCCTCCTGGCTCATGGACTTCAACATGCTCTGCATATTCCCTTGCTATAATCACTCCTAAGCTCTTTTAAGAGCTTGTTCCTGATTCGCTCTGAAGGAAGAGAAGTTCGGCCTGTGGTGGATGTGGTGTCTGCTAGACTGCTTGGAGCCCTCAGGAAGCGCTAGGTGTCACGACAGTGACCAAAGTCACAACAGTGACCCCTTCACACAGCGTGAAACCCACAGAAAGACAGTTACCGGACCTTAGAATGGCCGGACTAGCGTCTGAGAATAGTCAAAGAAATAGCCAGAGGTCAAGGGAATACGGAAGACGGGCACACGATTATCCAAGCCAAGATACGGGAAACCAGAACACAGAATAGTCAGAGAGATAGCCAAGGGTCAAATACCAGGAAGGACAAATAGAAAAGATAGCACCAGGTGACTTAAACAAGAACCACACTAGGGCATCTGACAAGTGTCATGATAGCCCTTTTATAGTGTGGGTTCTTTGGCTTTAATTTCGTAGCCACGCCCCCAAAAAGTCCGGGAGCGTGGCCACATTTGAATTTTGGCGCCATTTTTACTCTGACGTTGGCGCGCATGCGCCGCGTCATAAATGTGGGCGTGTTCCGAGCGGCCGGCATCAGAATAGCTGAGCCGCCCCCCCCCCCGGAAGTATCGGAGGAGGACCCGGCACTGCGCGGGACCGGCGGGGAAAGGTAAGCGCTCGTTACAGTACCCCCCCCCTCGAGAACCGCCCACAGGGCGGAAGGAACCGAACCCGCAAGAGCGCCGCCTCTCAAACAGACGAACCAGACGAGGGGCGTGAACATCAGATGCATCGACCCATGATCATTCTTCGGGACCGTACCCTTTCCAATCAAGGAGATACTGCAATTTACCCCGAGAAATCCGGGAATCTAATATAGATTTAACTTCGTATTCGACATGATCCTCCACGGGTGCGGCAGGAGGAGTGGAGATATTCCGCGTATAACGATTACAAATGAACGGTTTGAGAAGGGAAACATGAAAAGCGTTAGGAAGTTTCATAGTATTTGGTAATCTCAAACTATAACAGACTGGATTGATGCGTTTGAGTATCTGAAACGGACCTATGAAACGGGGAGCAAATTTCATCGAGGGTACCTTTAACTTTATGTTGCGGGTACTTAACCAAACCCTGTCTCCTGCCATGAACGTAGGAGCAGCCCTACGTCGTCTATCGCATTCCTCTTTTGAATCTGAGTCTTTTGAGTTAAGATATGTTTAACCCCTAGCCAAGTTTCTTTCATATTGTGAAGAGTGCTGTCAACACTAGGCACTCCTGTAGATGAAAAAGAACTAGGCAAAGTTGTAGGATTAAACCCATAATTAATAAAAAAGGGACTATGTTGGGTGGATTCGTGCATTAGATTATTACGGGCGAATTCAGCCCATGGAAGTAGTTCCACCCAATCATCTTGGTGCTCAGAAATGAAACAGCGGATGTATTGTTCCAGGCATTGATTCATCCTTTCCGTAGCCCCATTAGATTGGGGATGATAAGAAGAAGAAAGGTTAAGGACAATACCTAATTGGTCACAAAATGCCCTCCAGAACTGTGAAATGAACTGTGGACCCCTGTCAGATGTAATATCTTGAGGTATGCCATGTAAACGTACTACCTCTTTTATAAATAAAGAGGCCAGTTCAGAAGAGGAGGGTAATTTGATTAGCGGGATGAGATGAGTCATCTTAGAGAATCTGTCGATTATAGTCAATATAACCCTATGATTCCTGGAGGGGGGTAGATCCACTATAAAATCCATAGCAATACTTGACCAGGGTTTATCGGGAATGGACAATGGCAAAAGGAGGCCCAAAGGACGACCTTTGGATGACTTCGTGGAAGCACAGACCCTACAAGCAAGAATGAACTTGCGAACGTCCTTCTTGTATGAAGGCCACCAAAACTGTTCTTCGAGTAAAGACTCAGTTTTGTGAATGCCTGGATGCCCTGCTAATTTGGAGTTGTGTACAAGGAATAAGACCTTTTTCCTATAAGCCAAGGGTACGTATAGTTTTCCCCTGGGATAGTCAATGAGGTCTGATCCTGAAACCTAGATAACTCCTCCATTAACCCTGAAGAGATTTTGGCACGGACGGTTGCGATTATGTGGTTGGATGGGATTATGGAAGAGAAATGAGTTACTGTAGGTGACAAGTGTTCATATTGACGGGATAAGGCGTCAGCCTTGGTGTTCTTTGATCCTGGTCTGTAAGTTACTATGTAATTGAATCGTGTTAAAAATAAAGACCATCTAATCTGTCTGACATTCTTTTAGTTTCTCCAAAATACGAAAGGTTTTTGTGATCCATAAGGATGGTGATGGGAATGGTAGACCCTTCTAACAGATGGCGCCACTCCTTGAGGGCAGAGATAATAGCCAATAACTCCCTGTCCCCAATGTCATATCTCTTTTCTGTCTCAGTTAATTTCTTAGAAAAAAATCCACAGGGATGCAATGGTTGATCATCAGATGGACGTTGAGACAGCACAGCTCCTATACCGGTTTCTGATGCATCCACCTCTAATATAAACGGACGAGAGGGATTGGGATGCCTCAACACCGGTGCAGAAGAAAAGGCCAATTTAAGTCTCTCAAAAGCTTCCTTGGCCTCTAGATTCCATTCCATAGAATTTCGCCCCTTTTTGGTCATGGCAGTGATAGGTGCAGTGATAGAGGAGAAACCAGTGGCGTACATACCAGGGTCGCAGGGGACGCGGTTGCGACCGGGCCCGGCCCGCCAGGGGGCCCGGCCGCCCCTGCGACCCGGTATGTAGCCACTGGGCCAGCCTCCTCCACAGTCATCTTCCGGCTCCGGCATCCCTACGCGGGCCGCGAGGGAGCTGAAGAGGAAGCACTGAGTGCTCCCTCGCGCGCCCGCCTGCCCGACCGGCCACCCGCCAGCTGGGGTCAGCAGGGTCACTGGACCCCAGGGAATCCCCCCAGCACTCCAAAAGGTAAGGAGGCTGGGAGGATTACATAAAAAAAAAAAAGTGTGTGTGTGTGTGTTAGTGTTAGAGTTAGAGTGTGTGTGAGTGTTAGAGTGTGTGTTAGATTGAGTGTGAGTGTCTCTAGTGAGTGTCAGTGAGTGTTACTGTGTGTGTCTTACTGAGTGTGTGTGTTAGTGAGTCTGTTTGATGTCTGTTAGTGAGTGTGTGTTTGTCAATGAGAATGTATGTTTTGTAAGTGAGTGTGTATGTATGTCTGTCGCTGAGTGTGTGTCTGTCAGTAAATGTGTGTGTCTGTTAGCTAGTGTGTATGCGTCTGTAAGTGAGAGTGTGTGTGTCTTCAGCACTTACCTTTCTCCAGCGCCGGACTCCCTTGGCGCTGGGGATCCCTCAGCCTCTCAGCTCCGAATGCGACCGTGCACGCATTCAAACCGCCCATAGGAAAGCATTACTCAATGCTTTCCTATGGACGTTCAGTGTGCTCCTGTAGCGGCTGTCTGTCTCTAATTTGGAGTAAAAATGTCTCTGTCTGTCTCTGTCTGTCTCTCATTTTTACTCTGATTACAGCCACTAGAGGCTGGATTAACCCTCAGTTAAACATAGCAGTTTCTCTGAAACTGCTATGTTTTCAGCTGCAGGGTTAAAACTAGAGGGACCTGACACCCAGACAACTTCATTGAGCTGATGTGATCTGGGTGTCTGTAGTGGTCCTTTAAGTGTGTGTGCATCTGCATGCACTGGCGTACATACCGCGGTCGCAGGGGTCGCAGCCCTGTAACCCCTGTGACCAGGTGCCCACCGCCATGTGTTGCGGCCCGGCCCGCGCGCACGGGGGGGCCCACGGATCAGTTTTCGCATGGGTCATGTGTACGCCACTGGGAGAAACCCTTAATAAATTTTCTATAATAATTGGCAAACCCCAGAAAGCGTTGGATAGCTTTGAGTCCAACGGGCAGGGGCCAATTAAGGATAGCTTCTAGTTTTTTCTTATCCATTTGAAATCCAGACCCTGAAATTATATAGCCCAGAAAATGCACAGTGTCTATATCAAATTGACATTTCTCTAATTTACAGTAAAGTCCATTTTCTAAGAGTTTAGAAAGAACCAACCTAACGTGGTGGTCTTTAATATTCTTGGAGTAGATTAGAATGTCGTCTAAGTAGACAATAACAAACATATGTAAATATTCCCTTAAAACATCATTAATGAAGTCTTGAAAGACTGCTGGGGCATTGCATAACCCAAATGGCATGACCCTATACTCGTAGTGACCATAGCGAGTATTAAAAGCAGTCTTCCATTCGTGCCCTTTTTTAATCCTGACTAGATTGTATGCTCCCCTCAGATCCAATTTCGTAAAAATAGTCGCCCCTTTTAATCTATCGAAAAAATCTGCCTCTCTTGGTTCAAAAACTGCTTTTAAATCCCAATATTGTCTGGGTATCAGAGTGGTTAAAGGTTCCATAGTAGGTACATTAAGTAGACCTACGTGTTTAATAGGGGTAATACATTTTCTGCGGCAAGTCTCACTCCATTTTACAATTTCTTTTTTCTCCCAATCTATAGAAGGGTTATGTTTAGAGAGCCAAGGAAAGCCAAGAATAACCGGGAAGATGGGAGAAGTGACTTGTTGCAGGATAATAACCTCCTTATGCAGGGAACCTACGGACAATACCACTGGAAGAGTCTCTTGTGTGATAAACGGAATTGATAATGGTCTACCATCTATGGCCTCAACGGCCAAGGGTGTTGATCTGTTTTGAAATGGGAAAGCATGTTCCTGACCGAATCTATGATCAATAAAATTTTCGGCCGCCCCAGAGTCTATTAAGGCAATGGTTGGCACTTTTTTCTTTTCCCACTCAATAACAATAGGTAGAAGAAGCCTATGATCTTTTTTATCATTAAAGGAGGACATACACATTACACCCAAGACCTGTCCTCCATGAGGGCTTAGGTGCGGGAGTTTTCCGGCCGGTTAGGACAGGTTGAACGAGAATGTCCCTTTCGGCCACAATATAGGCATAGTCCCTCCCTACGGCGGTATTGTCTTTCATCCTCAGACAAACGCGTAACTCCCAGTTGCATTGGTTCTGGAGGAGCGACTGTTGTTGTCTCGGATGAAGGATAGGTTAATGCTAAGCGTTCTGGCACCCGTCGAGGTCTGTCTCTAGTATTCTGCCTGTGTCGAAGACGCTCATCAATGTGGGAAAGGTATGTGATCAATTCCTCTAGCACATTGGGAAGGTCTCTAGTGGCAACTTCATCTAGGAGTTTATCTGAAAGCCCGTTCATGAATACGTCAATAAACGCTTGTTCATTCCATCTAACTTCGGCCGCATGGGTACGGAATTCTAGAGCGTAATCAACAAGAGAACGAGAACCCTGTCTCATACGTAGCAAGGTCTTGGCAGCATTAGTTCTCCTCCCTGGAGGATCAAAAGCCCTCCTAAAAGCTGCGACAAATTCTACATAGTTAAACACTACCGGGTTATCGTTCTCCCACAGAGGATTTGCCCAAGTCAATGCCCTATCAACCAATAAAGTGATGATGTAACCTATCTTTGCCCTATCTGTAGGGTATGCTCTCGGATGAAGCTCAAAATAAATACTAACTTGGTTCAAAAAACCTCAGCAACCTTTAGGATCACCCCCGTAACGGAGAGGGGAGGTTGCATGATTAGGAGTACCCATAGTAACCATTTCCATGGGTTGTTCCTGAGGTCCGAGTACTGGGGTTTGCTCCTCCGGTTGGAGATGGGCAGTACGAGCTAGCAAGGTTTGTACCGCAATAGCGAACTGGTCCATGCGATGGTCCAGTTCCTCAAACCGGTCATCAGGTGCCGGCCCGAGAGGGTTAACACCTGCAGGGTCCATGGCCCTAGTGTAATGTCACGACAGTGACCAAAGTCACAACAGTGATCCCTTCACACAGTGTGAAACCCACAGAAAGACGGTTACCGGACCTTAGAATGGCCGTACTAGCGTCTGAGAATAGTCAAAGAAATAGCCAGAGGTCAAGGGAATACGGAAGACGGGCACACGATTATCCAAGCCAAGATACGGGAAACCAGAACACAGAATAGTCAGAGAGATAGCCAAGGGTCAAATACCAGGAAGGACAAATAGAAAAGATAGCACCAGGGGACTTAAACAAGAACCACACTAGGGCATCTGACAAGTGTCATAATAGCCCTTTTATAGTGTGGGTTCTTTGGCTTTAATTTCGTAGCCACGCCCCCAAAAAGTCCGGGAGCGTGGCCACGTTAGAATTTAGAGAAAGCAAAACTATAAGAAGAAAAAAATGACAGGCTGCTTTAAAGAAACTCTCTAGGCACCACAACAACTTACGCCCCTGGAGTCAGTCTTAAACTACCAGCTAAGCTACGGCAGTTGTGGAGTCTGCAGTGGCTGTGGTGTCTGGTGCGGTGCTTTTGGTCCTCAGCGCAAGCTAGGAAGCGTCCATCAAGGTACTTGGTCGGAGTACGGGGAGTTCCGTTACACCTCCTCACCTTCGTATTTACTGCCCCCATCATTAACTTCCTATTTACTGCACCCCATCACCACCTCCCTCCTTCCTATTTACTGCACCCCCACCATTACCTCCCTCCTTCCTATTTACTGCACCCCATCATTAACTTCCTATTTACTGCACCCCATCATTACTATTTACTACACCCAATCATTACCTCCCTCCTTCCTATTTACAGCACCCCATCATTAACTTCCTATTTACTGCACCCCATCATTACTATTTATTACACCCCATCATTACCTCCCTCCTTCCTATTTACTGCACCCCATCATTAACTTCCTATTTACTGCACCCCATCATTACTATTTACTACACCCAATCATTACCTCCCTCCTTCCTATTTACAGCACCCCATCATTACTATTTACTACACTCCATCATTACCTCCCTCCTTCCTATTTACTGCACCCCCTCCTTACTCTCCTCCTTCCTATTTTACAGCACCCCATCATTAACTTCTTTGTATTTTCTACTGCACCCTATCATTACTATATATTTACTACACCCCATCATTACCTCCCTCCTTCCTATTTACTGCACCCCCATCATTACCTCCCTCCTTCCTATTTACTGCACCCCATCATTACCTCCCTCCTTCCTATTTACTGCACCCCATCATTACTATTTACTACACTCCATCATTACCTCCCTCCTTCCTATTTACTGCACCCCATCATTACCTCCCTCCTTCCTATTTACTGCACCCCATCATTACTATTTACTACACCCCATCACCACCTCCCTCCTTCCTATTTACTGCACCCCATCATTACTATTTACTACACCCCATCACCACCTCCCTCCTTCCTATTTACTGC
>OW240918.1:1791127-1808525 GCA_933207985.1 Pelobates cultripes
ACCCCATCACCACCTCCCTCCTTCATATTTACTGCACCCCAATCATTACCTCCCCTCCTTCCTATTTACTGCACCCCATCATTACTATTTACTACACCCCACCATTACCTCCCTCCTTCCTATTTACTGCACCCCATCATTACTATTTACTACACTCCATCATTACCTCCCTCCTTCCTATTTACTGCACCCCATCATTACTATTTACTACACCCCACCATTACCTCCCTCCTTCCTATTTACTGCACCCCATCATTACTATTTACTACACCCCATCATTACCTCCCCCCTTCCTATTTACCGGTAATCACTGCTGATATTTGTACATTAGATGCACATTTTTTACATTTGTACATAACATGGCGATCATTGTAGATATCCGAACACGGAACAGCTGCCAAAAGGCTCATCCAATGAGAACAAATATCCACGTGGCTGAATGTCGTTTTTCGTTTTTCTAATTAGGACACGATATTCCTTGTTTTATTTGCGTACACAGACTCCAAATCAAGCGGCAGCTCCACGTATTTCATGTGATGAAATCTTTCCTGGACTCCAAGTGACACATGGAATTATTAGCATTAATAGGAGCTTGTCCATGCATGCAAATTGAATTAAACAGTGGGAGTGTAAATGTGTTTCATAATTAAGATAGAAATCGGCGTCAGCAAAGACCCCGGAGTAAATCAGTAAACGCTGTGCGCACCCGCTGCAGACTAGTCATTTGTGTTTAATTGCTTTCAATATTCCTGTGTAAAACAGACAAATAATATTTAGAAATATTTTAGGTAAACACTATTATTTCAGAAAATGATGATAACAGAGATTATGGTAACAAGGTTTCATTAAATAAACAGAAGCCTGCGCCGTACTGTGACCATTTATCGAATGTGACCAGCGTGTAGGTCAAAATAATAACGCCAGAAAGTAGGGAAAGGGATGATCCGGTATCTGCAAAAGCAAAGAATGCACAGCAGGTCACACATCATTTCTTTGTATAGACGTAGTGGGGAATATGATGCAAATCAGAATAACAGAGCCTACCCAATACCCCCAATAACGACAGACACCGAATTTGGATGGAACAGGCCACAGCATTTATTAAACATAAGACTGTAGGACTCATCCAACATTTATTAAACTTTATCATTCAATTAGAACCATAAATAAATACATAAATAATCCATAACTTTACATATAAATTAACACCTAGTGCCCTACAGACTTAGCTTACATAAACGGCCTTGCCAATGAAAGAGACCAGGTGCCTATGCACCAACTTGCCCACAGGGTTCTCGTCTCCCCCCTCGTACAAACCAAATTTCCTTTTATTTTCAATGCTTACTACCAGCCGGCTTTTAGCTCGATGGGCACGCCCAAGTCGGTAACTTAACCCCTTAAGGACACGACATGTGTGACATGTCATGATTCCCTTTTATTCCAGAAGTTTGGTCCTTAAGGGGTTAAAGGACCACTATAGTGGCAGGAAAACAAACTAGTTTTCCTGGCACTATAGTATTAATAGGTCCCCCCCACCCTCATGGCCCCCCTCCCGCCGGGCTGAAGGGGGAGGAAGGGGTTAAATCACTTACCTTAATCCAGCGCCAGGCTCCCTTGGGGACTCTCCTCCTCCTTTGGACGTCATCGGCTGAATTACTGAACCAAGTACTGGACAGGCGGACCACCCAGAAGTGGAAGCGTGCGGCTAGTTTACCTCCCAGGCAGAGAGGCTGCTGTAGGTTAATTGCCGACCGCTGGATGGACACCGTTCGTACAGTCGAACACGTAGCGGCAGCCATTTTAATTCAGCTGAAGTTTTACCTTCTCCAGACTTCAATGCATTCGACAATTCGAACGCTGTTCGACAATTTGAACGCCGTTCGACAGTTAATTCGACAATTCGAATGGTTGTCGTTCGTCTGTTTGAACTGACTTTAACATGGGAAATAGACCAGCTGCACAGCCTGATTCTCTGGAACTGTTTTGGGCATGAAAATGTACGTGCGGTCGGTCAAAATATGACTTCCAGCTATCTCCCGAACCACTGGACCAATTCTGACAAATTTTGGATATGTTGTTCCTATAGTTATGCTGGTTATAAACATGTTTATTAAGATTGGATGTATAATCACAAAGTTATAAAAATTGCACAAAAGTATGTTTTTTTAGCTTGGAGATAATTGAGTTGATACAGTAATTAACTCAATTATCTCCCAAGCAGAGGGAAGGATTCTTACTGTAATAAGTGGGTGTGATTATCCATGTGCCTTTATTTGATTGGTTGCAAAGTGTACAGTTTCAGTGCCCCACAAGGTCCACGTGGATGGTAACCTTGCTGGGAAACTTGTATATAAGCAGGAATAAAAGCTCATTGAAGTCAGTTCTTCTTGACACTCAACACGTAGTCTTGTCTCATGATTGGAGGGGACAACTGTACTCACGCTAGGGATTGCTATGCTCTGCATACTCCCCTGAGCTTTAATCACTTAGCTGGTTTAAGAGCTTGTTCCTGATACGCTCTCCTGGAGGAGAGGTCTTTCCCACACAGTCCTGGAGGACAGAAGCTGATGCAGGGTGGAATGAAGATGGCGAGACTCCAGTTAAGCTACGTGGAGTCTGCAGTGGTTGTGGTGTCCATGCGGTGCTTGTGGTCCTCGGCGCAAGCTAGGAAGAGTCTATCAACTGAAGGTACTTGGTCGGAGTACGGGGATTTCCTTTACACACGCCCCTCGCCACAACCCATGCTGGATTAAGCCTAAAATCAGCTGGGGGACCCACCTAAAACCACCCAAGGTCTGTTCTACTGCTTCCTGTATGGCAAGATTAAAAAGGTCGAGCCAGACCTCCATGAGGTGAACTCCATCACCAAGAAAAACATTAGCTGCCTCCCATGCAAAACACCACGTGGCAAACCGGAATCCCTTTACCCCCAAACAAACCGAGAGACCCTCCAATTTAGCTTCATACGGCAGCGTTCCATGGCTCTCTGATTATGGGCCTGCTGCCAGAAGATACGGGAAATGACCTCCGACTAAATGAGTCACACATCAGGAAACAGGACTAAAAATGCGCACCAAGTCCCTCTTAAGGGCAGACGCCAAACCCAACATTGGCATTGTCCCAAGATCATTGCCCCCCAGGTGGATAACCAGAACACTTGGGACCCCCCGAAGGCGGGACAGCTGATCCTGCTCTGGGAGGAGCTGAACCCATTTCATACCTCTGGCGCCAAACCAATGAACCTCTGCTTCAGAAGGCGTAAAAGGCCAATAGCTCACCTCCCGAATGGACAGCCGCATTCGTCTTGGCCCAGAATACAGAAGAGTGCATGATCACTCAAACCCTGGGGGGGAGTCGAACCGCCGGTGAGAAACCTCAATTCAGGAGACGGGCAGGACGAACATATGAGACAAAACGCCCAGATTCCCACCTTCCGATACTCTGAACTGCGTGTGCCAGCATACCCATCCTAGAAGCCTCCATGGCAGCAGCAATCTGAAAGGAATGCCCACAATATTCCTTGGTGTCAATCACCATGACCACCAGCCCCGAGCGAAAGACCCAGAGAAATTGGAAATGAGAAAGAAAGCTCCCATTCGCATGAACCAAAAAAGAGTTGAATACTGGTTGCTGCTCACAGTACTCCACAAAGGAAAAAACAGGGCAAATAGCCAAACCCACTTACCCTTCCCGAAGACATCCAATCTCGAGTGTCGAACTTTAAATGAGATATGATCCACAGAGCACTGAACATCGGCAAACAACACCCCATCGCTGCATCGCCTACTAGGGATCACCAATTTCCCAATGCACATAGAAACATAGAATGTGACGGCAGATAAGGACCATTCGGCCCATCCAGTCTGCCCAATTTTCTAAATACTTTCATTAGTCCCTAGCCTTATCTTATAGTTAGGATAGCCTTATGCCTATCCCACGCATGCTTAAACTCCTTTACTGTGTTAACCTCTACCACTTCAGCTGGAAGGCTATTCCATGCATCCACTACCCTCTCAGTAAAGTAATACTTCCTGATATTATTTTTAAACCTTTGTCCCTCTAATTTAAGACTATGTCCTCTTGTTGTGGTAGTTTTTCTTCTTTTAAATATAGTCTCCTCCTTTACTGTGTTGATTCCCTTTATATATTTAAATGTTTCTATCATATCCCCCCTGTCTCGTCTTTCCTCCAAGCTATACATGTTAAGATCCTTTAACCTTTCCTGGTAAGTTTTATCCCGCAATCCATGAACCAGTTTAGTAGCCCTTCTCTGAACCCTCTCTAAGGTATCAATATCCTTCTGAAGATACGGTCTCCAGTACTGTGTACAATACTCCAAGTGAGGTCTCACCAGTGTTCTGTACAATGGCATGAGCACTTCCCTCTTTCTACTGCTAATACCTCTCCCTATACAACCAAGCATTCTGCTAGCATTTCCTGCTGCTCTATTACATTGTCTGCCTACCTTTAAGTCATCAGAAATAATCACCCCTAAATCCCTTTCCTCATATGTTGAGGTTAGGACTCTATCAAATATTCTGTACTCTGCCCTTGGGTTTTTACGTCCAAGATGCATTATCTTGCACTTATCCACATTAAATGTCAGTTGCCACAATTCTGACCATTTTTCTAGTTTATCTAAATCATTTGTCATTTGGCTTATCCCTCCTGGAACATCAACCCTGTTACATATCTTAGTATCATCAGCAAAAAGACATACCTTACCATCAAGACCTTCTGCAATATCACTAATAAAACTATTAAAGAGAATGGGTCCAAGTACAGATCCCTGAGGTACCCCACTGGTGACAAGTCCAAGCTTTGAATATATTCCATGAATATATTCCTCTGTTGCCTGTCACTCAGCAACTGCCTTACCCATTCAACAATATTTGAATCCAAACTTAAAGATTGCAGTTTATTGATAAGCCTTCTATGTGCAACAGTGTCAAAAGCCTTACTGAAATCTAGGTAAGCAATGTCTACTGCACCACCCTGATCTATAATTTTAGTTACCCAATCAAAAAAATCAATAAGATTAGTTTGGCATGATCTCCCTGAAGTAAACCCATGTTGTCTCTGATCTTGAAATCCATGTGTTTTAGATGTTCATCAATCCTATCCTTTAACATGGTTTCCATCACTTTCCCCACTACTGAAGTAAGGCTTACTGGCCTATAGTTGCCCGACTCCTCCCTATTACCTTTCTTGTAAATGGGCACAACATTCGCTAACTTCCAATCTTCTGGGACTACTCCTGTTAACAATGATTGGTTAAATAAATCTGTTAATGGTTTTGCTAGTACACCACTAAGCTCTTTTAATAGCTTTGGGTGTATTCCATCAGGTCCCATTGACTTATTTGTCTTTACTTTTGACAGTTGAAATAGAACCTCTTCCTCTGTAAACTCACGTGTAATAAATGACTCATTTATCCTTTTTCTCAACTGAGGTCCCTTTCCTTCATTTTCATCTGTAAATATAGAACAAAAATATTCATTGAGGCAGTCAGCTAGACCTTTATCCTCTTCTACATACCTTCCTTCTTTTGGTTTTAATCTAACTAATCCTTGTTTTACTTTTCTTTTCTCATTTATGTATCTAAATAATTTTTTATCCCGCCTTTTTTACTGACTGTGCTATTTTCTCTTCTGTGTGTGATTTGTAAAGCTCTTATAACTTGCTTAGCCTCTTTCTGCCTAATCTTATAGATCATTTTGTCTTCCTCACTCTGTTTTTTTTTTTATAATTTTTCCTAAATGCTAACTTTTTGTTTTTAACTATTTTGGCCACATCTGCGGAGTACCACAGTGGTTTCTTGAATTTTTTGCTTTTACTGACAAGCCTAATGCAATTTTCTGTTGCCTTCAATAGTGCAACTTTTAAATAATCCCATTTCTCTTGGACTCCATTTAAATTGCTCCAGTCTGATAATGACTCATCTACCCATATTCTAATTTTAGAAAAGTCTGTTTTTCTAAAGTCTTAAACTTTTGTTTTTGTGTGGTGTGACTCAGTCACTGTTCTTATATTAAACCACACTGACTGATGATCACTGGATCCTAAACTTTCACCTACAGTAATATCTGATACCAAATCTCCATTTGTTAACACTAAATCTAGTATGGCCTCTTTACGAGTTGGCTCCTCAACAACTTGTTTTAGAGACAATCCCAGTAGGGATCTATGAATACCAATCAAAGGTTGCCTCTTTTTACAGAGGAGTGTGTATAACAAAAGTGCTCAAAAGAGTCAAAAAGTGATTTACAGGCAGCTCAATACACTAGTGTGGAAATATCCTCTATTCCACTGAATAAATTTAGTAGATATTGGTGCGGTGTAAGTGACAAGGACCTACACCTATAAGTGGAGCGCTCAAACACAGATAAATCTTACCAAAACGTAGTCTCATTCAATGGTAAAATATGGGGTACATGTCAAAATAAAATACAGAAAATACAATATAGTGTAGATGGTACTAAAAAATGGCTTCACAGTGATTATAATAATATCGTGTTGAATATTACACTCACATTTCAAGGAGCCTGTATATAGAAAACACTGGCTCCGTATAAAGGCTTGTGTGCTGTTATGGTAGCACCACCCTCCTACTTCGGCTTGAAGAATTTCTCGAGAATACGAAAAAAGAGAAGAAAGCAAACCAATGTGTAGACTTATGGTGATAAATGACACAGATATGTGTTCAATAAATGGGGTGCTCACCTGGTCCTGAGCCTACGAATCCCGGCTCTATGTACAGGGACCGGCCATGCGACCCAGAGACACCTCCTTGCCAAGTGATTTTGACTACATGGGGAAATCCCAGCCTGACCGAAGGTTCCAAACCAGCAGCAAAGGGGGGCGAAAGAGAAAGAAATCCCCACAGAGAGATGGGATGAGCATCCCCGCAGGTGGAGCATTCGTGTTTGAAACGGCACGAGGCACCACATTTGCAAAGACTGTCATTAAATGTCCAACAACAGCCTTACCTCTACTGTGCGGCTGGGGAGGTGGATGATCCTCCCCCACCGCCCCCCCCTCAAGAAAGGACGAGAAACCACCCTGCTGCGGTGCGGGGCGGGTCATAATGGAGAGCCAGAGGCCAATGTCCATCTGGTCCCAGGAAATTGAGGGGCGCACCGCTAAACGTTGACGAAATTGCTCAGACACAGAAGTCTTTTTGCTCCCTTGGCCTGCTGTCCATTGCCGGGGGGGCGCACTAGAGACTTCGGGGGAAGTAGGCTGCGAGTCGTAGGCTGCGTGTCGGGAGAGGCAGACACGTGTGCCTGGTGGTTCCTCGGGCCCGAGCTCAACGATAACGGCCAAACCAGGCTGGAGATTAGCAAATTGCTCATGGAGGTGTCTGCCACCATCCAGGGTAGCTGCAGCTCTGAGGGCAGAGAGGATTGATTCCACATCCATCCTCAAGTAGAAGGTTTCCAAGGCCCATGTATGTACGTAGTGGGAAATCGCGATGCAGCCTAGAACAAAAACTAACCCCATTCAACCCCCTAATAACGACAGACCATTTAGTATGGATGAAACAGGCCACAGCATTTATTATCACAAACTAAATTACTGCATAACACATCCATAACTTTATTTATTAAATCTCTTCTTTTTCTGTAACCAAAAACGTAAATAAGCATAAATTAACATATATAACTCCACACATAGTGTTATACAGTGACCCAACCGTCCTTGCCAATAAACATACATTGGTTTCTAATCACCACTTCCTCTCACCTCCCCCCTCGTCATAAAAATCATATCTTTCCAATGCCCGCCATCAGCCGACCTTATCCACGCTCGATGGACACGACACCTCAGGCAACCTAATGTTAACTGTTTGAAGCAGGGGAGGTTGAGACCTTAAAAACTTGTTCATCTCATTCCATATACTTAAACGTAACCCCTCAAACTCAATTGGTAAGGACATACCCCCGCCACAACCCCTGTTTTACACCTAAAATCAGCGAGGGACCCCACCACAACCAGCCATGGCCTGTTCCACCACTTCTTGCAGCGCTAGATTAACATAGGCCTAGTCCGACCTCCAGCAAGCGCACCCATCCCCTCGAGATAACCAGGCCACATCCGGCCAAACCCTAAGGCGAAAAGGATTCCCCCAAGCCCCCAAGACAAACCTAGAAACCCATCTCGTCCGAATTTCGACAGCAGCGCACCAGGGCACTCACATTGCCCATTAAGGTGGGGGAGACCGTAACCGCGGAGAGAAATCCATTCGGAGACTGGCAGGGTGAACCCAAGGAAACTACCACCCTGACCCCCACCATTCAAGCCCTTTGAACTAGTGGCGCAAGCATGCCAAGCCTGGCGACGTCTGTAGCCGCCCCTAACCGGACTGAATGCCCCCTGAACTCTCCACCATCCTTACCCAGAAATACGAGCCCCATTGAAGCACCCCAACAACATGGACGCAGGAATAACCCAGGGGCGGAATAGCCCTCACTGAAGGAAAACAGGACATACAGGGAGTGCAGAATTATTAGGCAAATTAGTATTTTGACCACATCATCCTCTTTATGCATGTTGTCTTACTCCAAGCTGTATAGGCTCGAAAGCCTACTACCAATTAAGCATATTAGGTGATGTGCATCTCTGTAATGAGAAGGGGTGTGGTCTAATGACATCAACACCCTATATCAGGTGTGCATAATTATTAGGCAACTTCCTTTCCTTTGGCAAAATGGGTCAAAAGAAGGACTTGACAGGCTCAGAAAAGTCAAAAATAGTGAGATATCTTGCAGAGGGATGCAGCACTCTTAAAATTGCAAAGCTTCTGAAGCGTGATCATCGAACAATCAAGCGTTTCATTCAAAATAGTCAACAGGGTCGCAAGAAGCGTGTGGAAAAACCAAGGCGCAAAATAACTGCCCATGAACTGAGAAAAGTCAAGCGTGCAGCTGCCACGATGCCACTTGCCACCAGTTTGGCCATATTTCAGAGCTGCAACATCACTGGAGTGCCCAAAAGCACAAGGTGTGCAATACTCAGAGACATGGCCAAGGTAAGAAAGGCTGAAAGACGACCACCACTGAACAAGACACACAAGCTGAAACGTCAAGACTGGGCCAAGAAATATCTCAAGACTGATTTTTCTAAGGTTTTATGGACTGATGAAATGAGAGTGAGTCTTGATGGGCCAGATGGATGGGCCCGTGGCTGGATTGGTAAAGGGCAGAGAGCTCCAGTCCGACTCAGACGCCAGCAAGGTGGAGGTGGAGTACTGGTTTGGGCTGGTATCATCAAAGATGAGCTTGTGGGGCCTTTTCGGGTTGAGGATGGAGTCAAGCTCAACTCCCAGTCCTACTGCCAGTTCCTGGAAGACACCTTCTTCAAGCAGTGGTACAGGAAGAAGTCTGCATCCTTCAAGAAAAACATGATTTTCATGCAGGACAATGCTCCATCACACGCGTCCAAGTACTCCACAGCGTGGCTGGCAAGAAAGGGTATAAAAGAAGAAAATCTAATGACATGGCCTCCTTGTTCACCTGATCTGAACTCCATTGAGAACCTGTGGTCCATCATCAAATGTGAGATTTACAAGGAGGGAAAACAGTACACCTCTCTGAACAGTGTCTGGGAGGCTGTGGTTGCTGCTGCACGCAATGTTGATGGTGAACAGATCAAAACACTGACAGAATCCATGGATGGCAGGCTTTTGAGTGTCCTTGCAAAGAAAGGTGGCTATATTGGTCACTGATTTGTTTTTGTTTTGTTTTTGAATGTCAGAAATGTATATTTGTGAATGTTGAGATGTTATATTGGTTTCACTGGTAATAATAAATAATTGAAATGGGTATATATTTGTTTTTTGTTAAGTTGCCTAATAATTATGCACAGTAATAGTCACCTGCACACACAGATATCCCCCTAACATAGCTATAACTAAAAACAAACTAAAAACTACTTCCAAAAATATTCAGCTTTGATATTAATGAGTTTTTTGGGTTCATTGAGAACATGGTTGTTGTTCAATAATAAAATTAATCCTCAAAAATACAACTTGCCTAATAATTCTGCACTCCCTGTATGTCGGAACCCGGCGCTCCCCCCAATCGGAACGGTATAAATCCAACTATCCTGGGAACCTAGTACATCCAGTTAGGAGCTCAACCATCACGCTGTGCATTCCACCTACCTCAAGAGAAAGCAGAAAGGGCCCAGTTATGTCAACCCTGCAACGTCTAAGAATGGAACAGATTTCATTGATGAATCAGCCAACCGCTACCAACTTACCTTTCCCAAATACAACAGCCGTTGAGCGTCAAAAACCTGAAGGAAGTCCATTCCAATGCTTACTCAATCCACCGAAACCCCTGCCCACCTGCAGATGACCGAAACATGAACGGGAAGCCGCCAAGGAAATGCACTCATCCGGCCCGATCGCTCCCACTTTACTGTAGTGGGCCCCACACCGCCTCAGAGAGCGACCAATGGACCAGCTTCATCAGCCGCTAGACCAAGCGACCATGACTCCACTGCCTTATAATGTGGCCCCGCGGAGCCCCCACCCGAAGTTCGTCCTACAGTGAACTAGATAGAGCACCTTCCATTACCTTGTGAACCCCCGGGAAAACCCCGCCTGACCAGACACTTCCAGGCTCAAACGCCGCCGAGTGAGGCGCCGCAACCAGAGTACCCCCGGGGTAAAGGGGACTGTCACATGATATAGACAACCTGCACCACCGCACGTGTCTCACCGGAAGAACTACCCACCTGTCCGCGAGTTGGGTACCCCACGCCTACCATGCAAACCGAATGGGAAGCACAGCCAGAGTCTGCAAGAGCTCCGATGCTTGCGAGCTTACTGGACAAGAGTCAGCACCATGGAAAACCCAAAATGGCCCCAAAAACCCCCAAACCCGCTGCAGTGGCAACAGGTAGAAGTCAGTGGAAAGGACTTAGGGGGCTTGCACAAGCCACCATTAATGGAGGCCCAAAAGGAAACCCCATACAGCTCCAAGGGCAACACCGACAGGCAAAGCCCAGCTTACCCAGGAGAGCCCACAGGTAGCGCAGCTGAAACCCCCAACACCTCCAGAACCACCGACACCTCCCACCGGATGTCATAATCCGCAGTCCGGGGCAACCGACGTTCCCCGGGCGGAATCGATCCCACTATCCAGGAGACTACCGCACGTATCTCGACCAACAGAACTCTGAAACGCTGAAACACTACCCCAAGAAAAACACCACAGCAGCCAAGCGCGACGTGCGACACAGTCGGCCCCACACATAAGCGACATTAAGAGCCACATGTGCGGAGGCACATAGCCACATAACACTGACCGTCAGAAATACGGCCCGGAAAACAATAACCTGCCGGGGGCATCGGCAGTAGCCGGAAAGCCAATTCTGGTGCTGCCTTTGTCAGCAAGGCCCCAGAGCCCTGCAGCCCCAACCACGCGGACCGTTGTGTCACACCCTTCCATACCTAACCCCTTGGAGGGAACGACAACTGAGAAAATAAGAAATCATGTGATATTGACCCTGCCCCTCCATGGGCACCATGACCCAAGGGGGGCACCCTAAAATTGGTCGGGAGGGAAGCTTACCAAGCTTTCTTGGTAAGCTGCTCTCGGAACACCCGATGGAAGTCTCATATGGGCCGAAAGGTCCTGCTCGGAGAGCATCCACGTCCCCTATCCCGACAGATTGCCCGCATGAAAAACCATGGGGGACGGGATGGGCCCCCCTGCGACCGGAAGCCCTTGTGCTGGAACGCACAAGGACCCCATTGTCCGTTTTTTGGGTTTTTTTTATGCCACCAACCCAGCTCACCCTAGGAACGACATGCGTCACAGAGAGTGCCCGGACCGCAGAACAACGTGGAGCATACCCAGGGAGCCCTCTCCCCTACAATGCTATCCAGAACATACGATGCCCTGACACATTTCCCGCGCATCATGGGGTGCAAGCGATTACAGTATTTACCCCCCCCCCCATGCTCCTCCTGGAGTCCCTCCCAAGCACGGGGCTCCCCACGGCATGAGGGAACATATCACCAATAAACAACCCCCTCACCACTGCTGCCCCAGTATTTCGCGACATGCGCAAGTCAAGCAGGCCATACAAGAGCCCCACAGCAGCGCCCTACGCCACCCTAACCGCCCGCCTCCCGGGAGGCAACGCCAGCGCTATTAGCTGCGCAGAACGCTGCAGGAAGCTGTACTATAACATATGATAAATACAGATAAGGGGGGTGGGGGCGTTAAATAACCGGAGTGGAATTTTTTTGTTTTGTGAATCTTTTATTTCTCATTCTATTCAGGGATTTATCTATTTATTTATTTTTCTTTTCCTTCACATTCTATTTATGTATTCATTCAGTTTTATTTATGTATTTATTTATGCTGAAATTTCCAAATTTTTAATTTATTCCTTTTTTTTTTTCAAATTATTATTTTTTTTTATTATTATTTTTTTTTTTGTGCGCGCCCTCAGCTCTAAAGGGACCCGACCGGATACAAGAAGGGACAACGTACTCACCAGCCAATGCCCGGCGTACCGCCCACCCAAGTGTAGACAGTCCAGGCAGAAGACTGTGTCCTTCTAAGGTGTTCTAGGCGCCCCCTGCTGGGCGTTCTTAGGAACTGCAGCCAGGACCTGTGAGGAGAGCACGCGTAGGTGAGCCCACGCTCCACGAGAAGGCAGCCGAGGTAAGTAACCGGCAGAGAGAAGAGGAGACCCAGAGAGTGAAGAGCCGAAGGCAGAGAAGACCCAGAAGAAACAGGAACAGGTAAGAGCAGGGGAGGAAAGGGGGAGGACACCGGAGAGGAACAGAGCAAGAGGGAAGGAGAGAACAGCGAGAGGGGGAGAAAGAACAGGTAGAGGGGGAGAAAGAACAGAGAGGGGGATAGCACAGCAGAGACAATAGGAAAACCCAGGGGGACACCGGGAGAGGAGATGGGGGCCCCCCAGGGAAGCAAAAGGAGGGCCCCTGGTACCAGAACATAAGAAGGGGAGGGAGGAAAACTGAAAAGGGGTGGGGGGCCTTTCAGGCACCATCCTCACCGGCAGAGGAGGCCCCCCCAGGAGAGCTCCCCCCCCGCCCAACGGCAGTACCTTAGTACCCCGCGTGGGTCGCAGGGCACAACTCTCCGCCAGGGTCCCAGTCATGGCCCGGCCGCCGCACCAGCCATGCGGCGGTCGGGAAGGCCTCTGGCCGGCCACACAGTGTGCGGGACGTGCCACCCGCCTCCAAACAGCCCCCGGCGAACCGGCCGTAGGAGGGGGAGGCAGCAAATCCTGCACGGCGGTAGTAGGCCGCGCATCCTCCGCGGCAGTTGAAGGCCTCAGACACGTGGCCAGGTGATGCCTTGGGCCCGGGCTCCACCTCCTCAACCAGGCCCGAGGAGCAGCATCGGGGGGGAGCTGAGCCGGCGGGCGGGAATGCCGGTCGGCGACAACTTGGCTCCCAAGAGCAGGGGCCACAGGGGAGGCCCCAGATGAAGACAGGCCGCGGGGGGGGGACCCACGCCGGCAGCCATCCCCAGTGGAGGGGATTCAGCAGCCATCCCCAGTGGAGAGGAAAGCAGGGGACACAGGAAAAGGCTCCAGATGGAGACAGGCCGCGGGGGCGTGCACCCACACCGGCAGCCACCCAGGGGAGAGGATCCAGGGGAGGAGAGCACCTGAATCAGGAGTCGCCGGCCACCATCCACGCTGCAGCAGCTCTGAGGGAAGCCAGAAAGCCTCACCCTCCATCCCGCAAGCTGTGTCAATCTGCAGGCCCAGGCAAACAGGAGCAGGAGGACAGGAAGCTGTTTGCTGGCCGAATCCCAAGTGGCACTGAGGTAAGACCTCCCCCCCACTAACTCATATAGAACATAACCCCTCCCACACACACATACCCAACCAATCCCATGCATCTATCCCCACAATCCTACATGTGCCCTTGTCCGCTTAGCTGCGCTATCTCCCCAGGGCCTTAACCATCACTGACTGTTTTATTCTGCACTGTGCTTTAACGCACCACCCCATGTCCAATATGACTATCTCCACTTTCTAAACACAGTATGGCTGCCTAGAGTATTTCAAATCCAACCATGGCCGCCTGTCTGTCTCTAATATCCCAAATCCAACATGGCCGCCTGTCTGTCTCTAATATCCCAAATCCAACATGGCCGCCTGTCTGTCTCTACTATCCCAAATCCAACATGGCCGCCTGTCTGTCTCTAATATCCCAAATCCAACATGGCCGCCTGTCTGTCTCTAATATCCCAAATCCAACATGGCCGCCTGTCTGTCTCTAATATCCCAAATCCAACATGGCCGCCTGTCTGTCTCTAATATCCCAAATGTCCTAAGTGATATTTTGGGAGAACAGAGCTCCCAATAGAGTATAGGATTACGATTAACCTGCAATGTTGCCTACATGGAAGTATTTCTAGATAATAATGCAAGGCCTGCAGGAGAGGCTGTGTAGTTTAGGCATTGTGTGAAATAATATATATATATCACATATATCATGGGATCAGCTAATGGTGCTATCAGGCGGAGCAGCCTCCTTGTAGCACAATCTGGACTAAACATGACCTCCACCCCCTCGCCCCCGCTATATTCATGGTGGCTTTTATTAAAATATATTGCTTCCTGATTGAAAAGCTCACCTACAGCCTAACAGACGTTTAATCCCCGTTCTGTGAGCAGAGGTTAAGTGTCTCATTATTAATTATCTCCCACTCCCATTGAAATGCAAATGAGCCCACATGTCAGCTGCAGAGTGTGGCTCTAACATGGCCCCTAATTTGTCTGTAATGATTGCGCCCTGTGACCCCTAACAGGGCAGGGTGAGCGTGGCTGATTTATGGGGGGCCCGCTGACAGCAGGAGTGTGCTAAAAAGAGGTGATATTGGAGGATTCAGTAAGATAAATGGAATACACCATCTCGTTACAGACTCCTGTGTCCCCAAAGAGCTCTTATCAGCTCATTACCTTCCTCTTTCTATAGAAATGGTCATTATCAGTCTGTGCGACATGGCATCCTGACACCCCACTCCCGTCAGGCACAGATTAGCCCTTTAAATGAATCCTTTGTCCCAATAAATTCAATATATTTCTATAATCCCTGACCACATTCAGTTATTAACTCTTTATAGCTTATTAAACGTCAACATAATGGTGCCATGATATGGCTCCCCAGGTCAGACTGGAGCCTCTGGTTTGTGGGTTCACCTCTGTGACCAATACCTGTGACAGCCCAGTTGCTTTTATTATATTTAACATTTATGAACTATTATGAAGAATTTAATTTTGAAATAAATTACAGTATTAAAATTGAAAAATAAAACTTATATGGACTGTGAATAAATCCTCTTTATATATATATATATATATATATATATATATATATATATATATATATACATATATTATTATACCCCACATTTAGTTGATTTACCCTATATTATCATATTTTACCACGTGTTTAGTAGAAGTAGCCTATATTATATTTTACCCTATGTTCAGTAGAATTGCTCCATAGTATATTTTATCCCATGTTCAGTAGAATTACCCTATATTATTATATTTTACATATGTTTTGTAGAATTACATATATTATATTTTACCCCATGTTTAGTAGATTTACCCTACGTTATAATATTTTACCCCATGTTTAGTAGATTTACCCTACGTTATAATATTTTACCCCATGTTTAGTAGAATTACCCTATGTTATAATATTTTACCCCATGTTTAGTAGAATTACTTTATTATAATATTTTATTCCGTGTTTAGTAGAATTACTTTACTATAAGTAGAATTATCATACGTTATAATATTTATCCCGTGTTTAGTAGTATTACTTTATTATAATATTTTACTCTGTGTTTAGTAAAATTACTTTATTATAATATTTTATCCCGTGTTTAGTAGAATTACCCTGTTATAATATTTTACCCTGTGTTCCATAGCATTACCCTACGTTATAATATTTTACTCCGTGTTTAGTAGAATTACCCTGTTATAATATTTTAGCCCATGTTCCGTAGAATTACCCTACGTTATAATATTTTATCCTGTGTTTAGTAGAATTATCTTTTATAATATTTTATCCTGTGTTTAGTAGAATTATTTATTATAATATTTTACCCCGTGTTTAGTAGAATTCCCCTATATTATAATATTTTACCCTGTGTTTAGTAGAATTATTTATTATAATATTTTATCCCGTGTTTAGTAAAATTGCCCTATGTTATAATATTTTATCCCGTGTTTAATAAAATTGCCCTATGTGATAATATTTCATCCTGTGTTTAGTAGAATTGTCTCTAGTAGAAGTTGATGCGCTGTGTTTGAACCTTACGTGTACATATTATATTATTTTCTTTTACCCAATATTTATTAGAATTACCCCAATGGGAGGCGTTAATGGGCTTTGGAGGAATCCTTTAAATATATATAATTATTATTCTTTAATAATACCCAATATTTAGCAGAATTTCCCCCATTCTCCTCTCCCTTGTAAATAGGCTGTTACTCAGCCAGGCATATAGAGCCAATGCGTTTATTAAATTCTACATATATTACTTGCTGCAGCTGCTCCCTTTACAATATAAAAAGCTAATTACCTCCAATAGTATTAAGCTAATTGATTACTAATTAAATGAATGTGCAGACTAAGTGCTGTCAGCAAGTGACAGATGATCTGACTGGGGCCACACGGGTTGTCCCACCATGCGAGTCATTTCACACCATGTATCGGTCAGTGGGAGCACGCTGGTGATAAAGAGAATCTGATGTAAGAACTGTCTGGGGAATGCCCAAGCTATCCTCCCAAACTGCAATAGAACAGAAACGGGCTTGCTATTTACTAAGCCCTCATCGATTCCCCTCTGCTGACGTTATTTCTCTCTTCTTATATTCACTAAGTGAACTGAACTTCAAACTGCATCTATGGCCAACTTGGAAAATTACTTTCAATCAGCTTTTTTTTCCTAAATTTTGAAAATGTATCATGAGGATTATGCTTTTACATAGATTAACAGACCATTAAATGGTGACATATTATATTATTACATTTAGGCATTAAAGTAACACTTCATTACAATTTAGTTGCTTTTTTTGCTGGGGTTTCTAGGTTCCTTCCTTCCTTAAAGGGTTAAACCCAAAGTTATGGTATGGGCACCCACCACCACTATCCCCTGACTTCCTTCCTCTCGGCGCTGTTTAGTATCAGAATGGTGTTGCTGGGGAGCTCATAGTCTCATCCCAGACAAACTATACTTTAATATCCTTTCGTCAAATAGAGATTTCTTTTTAAATTAAGTATATGTGAAAAAATAAATAGAACAAATGTCTATGACAGGATCCTTCAGCCATATACATGCACCTTGGATCAGACAGTGTTTGAAAACCAGATGAAGGA
>OW240918.1:1810184-1821137 GCA_933207985.1 Pelobates cultripes
CCCCCACCACACCGTAGTGCAGAAGGGTTTAATAACTGCTTCTGTCACTTACCTGGGTCCAGCACATATGTCTCTTGGTGCTGGCTCAGCTCCTCCCACGCTCCTCCACTGCCGATGTCAGCCACAGGGGCTGTGCTTGCATTAGGATCTCCCTATAGGAAAGCATTATTCAGTCGTCTAAAAAAGACCAAAAGTCGTCTAAGCACTCGGAAGTCCCTCTAGTGGAGGAGTTAACCCTAGCAGGTAATTATTGCAGCTTATAAAAAGTGTGATAATTACATGCTCAGGGTTAAGGGTGATGGGACACTGCACCCAGACCCCTTCAATGAGCTGGAGTGGTCTGGGTGCCTGCAGTGTCCCTTCGGGGTAGAAGTGAATTTGTAACTTGGAACATCAGTGAAGTTTACCGGCATTATCTTTGGACAACAGAAATGAAAGGCAACATGAAGCCAAGTCCAGCTTCTGTACTGTACCAGGTCTGACATTCTGCTATCTGTTACATATCTGATGGATTATCTTAGCAAACACCAAATATTAAGGGACCCAATACATTTATGATGGGATTGCCAAGACTGCTGAGAATTGCTATTCATTGATCCTCACGTGTAAGCTAAAGCGGTGCAGGATAATTGTTCCTTATACCTGTGGATGTACATAGGGTCTCCCTTTTCCAATAATTCACTTTGTCAGATTTCTGCACCAGGATTTTTCAAGGTATTATCAGGTTTGTTTCATTAAAAAGACGTCTTAACGCCACAGTATAGCATGACGTTTTAGATGGGTCTTTGTGGCTACATTTTGAGGATGCTGTGCTCAAAGTGACTGGCCTGAACAGAGCCATCATCCCAACAAATATTCTTTACATGGACAGGAAAGAAAGTGTTCATGGTGTCTTCCACCTCCCTGCTCCAGCTAGGCAGAGGGACACAGCCCACGCCCTGGGTAATGCTGAATACGCTCTGGGTAATGCTGAATATGCCCTGGGTACTGCTGAATACGCTTTGGGTACGTCTGAATACGCCCTGGGTACTGCTGAATTTGCCCTGGGTACGTCTGAATACGGCCTGGGTACGTCTGAATTTGCCCTGGGTACTGCTGAATACGCATTGGGTACTGCTGAATACACCCTGGGTAATGCTGAATACGCTTTGGGTACTACGGAATACGCCCTTGGTACTGCTGAATACGCCCTAGGTACGTCTGAATACGCCCTGGGTACGTCTGAATTTGCCCTGGGTACTGCTGAATACGCCCTGGGTACTGCTGAATATGCCCTGGTACTGCTGAATACGCCCTTGGTACTGCTGAATACGCTTTGGGTACTAATGAATACACCCTGGGTAATGCTGAATACACACTGGGTACTGCTGAATACGCTTTGGGTACTAATGAATACGCCCTGGGTAATTAGTACTGCTGAATACGCCCTGGGTACGTCTGAATTTGCCCTGGGTACTGCTGAATTTGCCCTGGGTACTGCTGAATACACCCTGGGTAATGCTGAATACGCCCTGGGTACTGCCGAATATGCTTTGGGTACTACGGAATACGCCCTTGGTATTGCTGAATACGCTTTGGGTACTACTGAATATGCCCTTGGTACTGCTGAATACGCCCTGGGTACGTCTGAATTTGCCCTGGGTACTGCTAAATACACCCTGGGTACTGCTGAATACGCCCTGGTACTGCTGAATACGCTTTGGGTACTAATGAATACGCCCTTGGTACTGCTGAATACGCCCTTGGTACGTCTGAATTTGCCCTGGGTACTGCTGAATACGCCTTGGGTACTGCTGAATACGCCCTGGTACTGCTGAATACGCCCTTGGTACTGCTGAATACGCCCTTGGTACTGCTGAATACGCTTTGGGTACTAATGAATACGCCCTTGGTACTGCTGAATACGCCCTTGGTACTGCTGAATACGCCATGGGTACGTCTGAATTTGCCCTGGGTACTGCTGAATACGCCTTGGGTACTGCTGAATATGCCCTGGGTACTGCTGAATATGCCCTGGTACTGCTGAATACGCCCTGGGTACTGCTGAATACGCCCTGGATATTCATGTTGAAAACGAATCAAGATAATGTAACCCAATAAGGGGCTGTAATGCCATGCTTTTAGGAACTCTTAATAAATTATTTGAATGGGCTGACATAATGAGAAGATCCATTTTCATTGTTAATTGCTGAATTTTCCAGCTATTAGGCTTTGAAATCAGGATCTTCGTACATACCTGCAGACAATAGTGCTACTATTTGTTCTGTCAGACCTGGGTGCCAGCCTCATAAATACTCAGACAATGTGAGCATTTGTGCATCAGGAGAAGGCAGTTAATTACTTTCTCGTTCCTTGGCTGCTCATTAGCTTGGGTCTCTCGGTGTCTGTTTTATCCTCCCCCAGCTTTCTGTTTGCCTGTGGCCCCCCTATCTCTCGCCTGCTCTGTTCCAGGTACCTACACAATGTGACACCGGCCAGGAGCGCCGTGTTTGGGAGATGCTGATAGAAGACCTTCTGCTGCTGTGGGGACCCTCGCTGCTGCCTGGCAGTTTGTCCACAGTCCCAGGGGGTCCCTCACAATGCGCATATTCTTTCCTAAACATATTCATACAATGCACTTTGTGAGATTAGAGAAACAATGAGGATCTCTTTTATAATTTATGAGCCACCATAATACAAAACAAAATATATCTTCCACCCCGAGACGCTAAGCGTTCAACGAGAAATTCAGAGCTTCCCAAGGAAGCCTTAGACGTACACAGGAAGAGAACAATAATTCAACAGCTAAGGATCTGACGTCAATGAATCCACTTCATTTTCCACTTTAACTGCTCAGTACACCTGATCCCACTTGGACACACTGCACATTACTGAGAGTTTTATTGCTGTGGAGCTCTGTGATACACTCATACACACTGCCCATTACTGGGAGTATTATTACCTGGAATAGCCTTCCAGTGGGAGCAGTAACCGTGATATAGAAAGGGTAGTAGATACCTGGAATAGCCTTCCACTGGGAGCAGTAACAGTGATATAGAAAGGGTAGTAGATACCTGGAATAGCCTTCCAGTGGGAGCAGTAACAGTGATATAGAAAGGGTAGTAGATACCTGGAATAGCCTTCCAGTGGGAGCAGTAACAGTGATATAGAAAGGGTAGTAGATACCTGGAATAGCCTCCCAGTGGGAGCAGTAACAGTGATATAGAAAGGGTAGTAGATACCTGGAATAGCCTTCCAGTGGGAGCAGTAACAGTGATATAGAAAGGGTAGTAGATACCTGGAATAGCCTTCCAGTGGGAGCAGTAACAGTGATATAGAAAGGGTAGTAGATACCTGGAATAGCCTTCCAGTGGGAGCAGTAACAGTGATATAGAAAGGGTAGTAGATACCTGGAATAGCCTTCCAGTGGGAGCAGTAACAGTGATATAGAAAGGGTAGTAGATACCTGGAATAGCCTTCCAGTGGGAGCAGTAACAGTGATATAGAAAGGGTAGTAGATACCTGGAATAGCCTTCCAGTGGGAGCAGTAACAGCGATATAGAAAGGGTAGTAGATACCTTGAATAGCCTTCCAGTGGGAGCAGTAACAGCGATATAGAAAGGGTAGTAGATACCTGGAATAGCCTTCCAGTGGGAGCAGTAACAGCGATATAGAAAGGGTAGTAGATCCCTGGAATAGCCTTCCAGTGAGAGCAGTAACAGTGATATAGAAAGGGTAGTAGATATCTGGAATAGCCTTCCAGTGGGAGCAGTAACAGTGATATAGAAAGGGTAGTAGATACCTGGAATAGCCTTCCAGTGGGAGCAGTAACAGTGATATAGAAAGGGTAGTAGATACCTGGAATAGCCTTCCAGTGGGAGCAGTAACAGTGATATAGAAAGGGTAGATACCTGAATAGCCAGGAATAGCCTTCCAGTGGGAGCAGTAACAGCGATATAGAAAGGGTAGTAGATACCTGGAATAGCCTTCCAGTGGGAGCAGTAACAGCGATATAGAAAGGGTAGTAGATACCTGGAATAGCCTCCCAGTGGGAGCAGTAACAGTATATAGAAAGGGTAGTAGATCCCTGGAATAGCCTTCCAGTGGGAAGAGTAAAAGTGATATAGAAAGGGTAGTAGATACCTGGAATAGCCTTCCAGTGGGAGCAGTAACAGTGATACAGAAAGGGTAGTAGATACCTGGAATAGCCTTCCAGTGGGAGCAGTAACAGCGATATAGAAAGGGTAGTAGATACCTGGAATAGCCTTCCATTGGGAGCAGTAACAGTGATATAGAAAGGGTAGTAGATACCAGGAATAGCCTTCCAGTGGGAGCAGTAACAGTGATATAGAAAGGGTAGTAGATACCTGGAATAGCCTTCCAGTGAGAGCAGTAACAGTGATATAGAAAGGGTAGTAGATACCTGGAATAGCCTTCCAGTGGGAGCAGTAACAGAGATATAGAAAGGGTAGTAGATACCTGGAATAGCCTTCCAGTGGGAAGAGTAAAAGTGATATAGAAAGGGTAGTAGATACCTGGAATAGCCTTCCAGTGGGAGCAGTAACAGTGATATAGAAAGGGTAGTAGATACCTGGAATAGCCTTCCATTGGGAGCAGTAACAGTGATATAGAATGGGTAGTAGATACCTGGAATAGCCTTCCAGTGGGAGCAGTAACAGTGATATAGAAAGGGTAGTAGATATCTGGAATAGCCTTCCAGTGGGAGCAGTAACAGTGATACAGAAAGGGTAGTAGATACCAGGAATAGCCTTCCAGTGGGAGCAGTAACAGCGATATAGAAAGGGTAGTAGATACCTGGAATAGCCTTCCAGTGGGAGCATTAACAGTGATATAGAAAGGGTAGTAGATACCTGGAATAGCCTTCCAGTGGGAGCAGTAACAGTGATATAGAAAGGGTAGTAGATACCTGGAATAGCCTTCCAGTGGGAGCAGTAACAGTGATATAGAAAGGGTAGTAGATACCTGGAATAACCTTCCAGTGGGAGCAGTAACAGTGATATTGAAAGGGAAGTAGATACCTGGAATAACCTTCCAGTGGGAGCAGTAACAGTGATATAGAAAGGGTAGTAGATACCTGGAATAGCCTTCCAGTGGGAGCAGTAACAGTGATATAGAAAGGGTAGTAGATACCTGGAATAGCCTTCCAGTGGGAGCAGTAACAGTGATATAGAAAGGGTAGTAGATACCTGGAATAGCCTTCCAGTGGGAGCAGTAACAGTGATATAGAAAGGGTAGTAGACACCTGGAATAGCCTTCCAGTGGGAGCAGTAACAGTGATATAGAAAGGGTAGTAGACACCTGGAATAGCCTTCCAGTGGGAGCAGTAACAGTGATATAGAAAGGGTAGTAGATACCTGGAATAGCCTCCCAGTGGGACCAGTAACAGTGATATAGAAAGGGTAGTAGATACCTGGAATAGCCTTCCAGTGGGAGCAGTAACAGTGATATAGAAAGGGTAGTAGATACCTGGAATAGCCTTCCACTGGGAGCAGTAACAGTGATATAGAAAGGGTAGTAGATACCTGGAATAGCCTTCCAGTGGGAGCAGTAACAGTGATATGGAAAGGGTAGTAGATAGCTGGAATAGCCTTCCAGGGGAAGCAGTAACAGTGATATAGAAAGGGTAGTAGATACCGGGAATAGCCTTCCAGTGGGAGCAGTAACAGTGATATAGAAAGGGTAGTAGATACCTGGAATAGCCTTCCAGTGGGAGCAGTAACAGTGATATAGAAAGGGTAGTAGATACCTGGAATAGCCTCCAGTGGGAGCAGTAACCGTGATATAGAAAGGGTAGTAAATACCTGGAATAGCCTTCCAGTGGGAGCAGTAACAGGGATATAGAAAGGGTAGTAGATACCTGGAATAGCCTTCCAGTGGGAGCAGTAACAGTGATATAGAAAGAGTAGTAGATGCCTGGAATAGCCTTCCAGTGGGAGCAGTTATGGCTAACAGTGATTTAGAAGGAGCAGTAGTGACCTGGAATAGGCCATAATTAAATTTGAGGTTTTACAATAGACGTCTCCATGACTATTTAAAAAAAAAAGAAAAAAAAAAGGGGGGTGAGGGGGAAGCCATATCTACATATCTATATAAATAGAGAAATACAGAAATTACCCCTAGAGTCGTACTATTGGTTGCAGTGGCGAGTAACTTTTAAAGCCTGACTAGAAGCACAGGACTACAAATGTGAAGCTGTTATTAATGTATCAGTAATAAGCATCAATACTCACTATTTGTGCACTGTGTGAAGTACTAGTGTGTGTGTGTATATAATCTGTATCATTCTAGAGTACACCCAGGGCAGTACGCATAGCTTCAGTAAAATATTGTGCTCTGCAATCATGGGATGTGTACTGTAACGTGCAGCAAAAATATACAACTAAAAACTGGCCAAAAAAGGCAACTTTGGGGAAAAAAATCCTAAACTCCACTAAATCCGTTTTTCCCCAACTTCCAATTAGTGCAAGCATTAAGCTCACTTGTAACGTGCAGATGCTTCCTATACTATATCGTGTGCAATCCTCACTGTCTGTGTACTAGAATGGTGCATTGCACCACACTTACTATTAATGTATAGGTACTCAGTACTATTATACTGTGAACAAAGCTTACCATTGTAGTGTAGATACAAAGCATCAGAGTACTATTGGTCTCTAGTGTGTAGATATTCACAAATACTACATAGCGCACCATTTTCACTTTTATTGTGCATATTATTACACGTTACATGTGTAGAGAACACTCAGGTCACTATGATAATACTAACATTCAGTACCATTACGCAGGTCACAGTGCTCACTATAAGTGTATAGATGTTCATCGTGCGATCTGCCGGGTACATGCGAAAGTACTCCGGTAAATGGCACCAGATTTGCTATTAGTCTCCAAATAGTCACAGCCATTAGAGGTTCCACCAATTTCACTATTAGTCTACAGACACTCATGACAACTACAGAGTGTACTTTGCTCACTATTAGTGTTTAGATACTCAGTCATTATAGAGTGTCCCACACTCCTCATTCATGTACACAAACTCAAGAGCCATTCTATAGTACACAATGCTCACTATTGGTGCACAGTATCCACACCATTATACAATGGATTATTTTCGTTATTAGTGTGCCGGTAGTCATCATCATTATAGAGTGCATTCAGGCCCACTGAAAAGTGCACCATATTTACTATTAATGGATCCAATGCACCAAGAACACGGTTAGTATACACCATTACAGTGCACACGTACCATTATATAGTGAACTATGCTCACTATTCGCTGAACTTGCACTACATTCATTGTTAATATGCAGGTACTTTTAGCACTACACGTTGCTCTATACTCACTAGTAGCGTGCCAATCCTCAGAATGAGTACACAGCGAACTCTGCTTAATATCGGTGTTCAGTACCATTTATGACGTGCCCTATGCTCACTAATAATGTGCAGGTACTCCTTACCATTATACAGTGCACTATGCTCACTATTAATGTGTATGTATTCCTTACCATTATACAGTGCACTATGCTCACTATTAATGTGTATGTATTCCTTACCATTATACAGTGCACTATGCTCACTATTAACGTGCATGTATTCCACTATTAGTGTGCATGTATTCTTACCATTACACAGTGCACTGTGCTCACTATTAATGTGCATGTATTCCTTACCATTATATAGTGCACTATGCTCACTATTAATGTGCATGTATTCCTTAGCATTATATAGTGCACTGTGCTCACTATTAGTGTGCATGTATTCCTTACCATTATACAGTGCACCGTGCTCACTATTAATGTGCATGTATTCCTTCCCATTATACAGTGCACTGTGCTCACTATTAATATGCATGTATTCCTTAGCATTATATAGTGCACCGTGCTCACTATTAATGTGCATGTATTCCTTGCCGTTATATAGTGCACTGTGCTCACTATTAGTGTGCATGTATTCCTTGCCATTATACAGTGCACTGTGCTCACTATTAGTGTGCATGTATTCCTTACCATTATACAGTGCACTGTGCTCACTATTAATGTGCATGTATTCCTTAGCATTATATAGTGCACTGTGCTCACTATTAGTGTGCATGTATTCCTTAGCATTATATAGTGCACTGTGCTCACTATTAGTGTGCATACATTCCTTGCCATTATACAGTGCACTATGCTCACTATTAATGTGCATGTATTCCTTACCATTATACAGTGCACTATGCTCACTATTAGTGTGCATGTATTCCTTACCATTATACAGTGCACTCTGCTCACTATTAGTGTGCATGTATTCCTTACCATTATATAGTGCACTCATAGCCGTGCGCACTGGGTGTGCCATGGCAGTCCCGCATTTTGTGGGTCTGTCCCGGGCGACTTTATTCCAGGACAAATGTTTGTTTGTATTGATATTTATATGAGTGCGGGTCTGTGTATGTGTGTATGTATGCAAGAGTGTATTTGTGTGTGTGTGTATATGTGTGTGTGAATATATATATATATAGTGACGAAAGCAACTTTGCCACAGGTTCTTGGAGGGGCCTGCTGGCCAGCCTCTTGCCTCAGGACTATGGGCCCTGCAATATACCTTGCCCAATGCACTTTAAAAGGCTCTGTTCATGTGAAGTATGGACTTTTTACTCCAGACAGAGAGTCCGACTGTTAGCCCTAATTCTCTGGAACTGTTTTGGGCATGGGACCATGTGCACGGTGGGTCAAAAAGAGACTTCCATGGAATTTCTGAAATCCTGCTCTGATCTGGGTGATTTCTGGATATGTTATTCACCCATGTCAGGGCTATCAGGGGATGTGACTTTATGGGGATATGTGTTGTTTTGGGGTGTTTTCCAGACTTTGTAAAAATGTATGTTTTTTCTTAGTTAATGGAGTTAGTCCATTGTCTTTGTTAATTGTATCACAGGCAGAGGGGAGGGATTGTGTACACTGTATGGGAGTGTCTGAATGTAAAACTCTGTTTTTATTGGCTTGTATGTTTTGTATTCTGTGCCCAACTAGGTCCACCTGGGTGTCACCTTTGCTGTAAAACTTGTATAAAAGACTAGTGTGTGCCATTAAACTGTCAGGCCTTCTTACCCTCAACTCGCAGCCTCGTCTCGTGTTATAGGATACGGCTATATCACACTGGGGATTGCTATACTCTGTATACTCCCCTGGATGCTAATCACTAGATGTTCTAAGAGCTGTTCCTGCTTTGCTCTCTGAATGAAGAGAGGTTTACCCACTGGAACCTGGAGCCTTGTCGTAGGTCCAGGGTGGGTAGGAGACGGCGAGACCCCAATCAAGCTACGGCGGTTCGTGGGGTCTGCAGTGCTTATGGTGTCTGGTGCGGTGCTGATGGTCCTTGGTAAGCACTAGGAGCATCGATTGACGGGTGATCCGTTACATATATATACATACACACTGAACAAAATTGTAAACGCAACACTTTTGTTATTGCCCCCATTTTTCATGAACTCAAAGATCTAAGACTCTTTCGATGTACACAAAGACCATGTGTAACCACACCAGCCCACGACCTCCACATCCATCATCTTTACCTCCAAGATCGTCTGAGACCAGCCACCCGGACAGCTGCTGCAACAATCTGTTTGCATAACCAAAGAATTTCTGCACAAACTGTCAGAAACTGTCTCAAGGAAGCTCATCTGCATGCTCGTCATCCTCATCGCGGTCTCGACCCGACTGCAGTTCGTCATCGTAACCGACTTCAGTGGGCAAATGCTCACATTCGATGGCGTCTGGCACTTTGGAGAGGTGTTCTCTTCATGGATGAATCCCGTTTTTCACTGTACATGGCAGCTGGCAGACAGCGTGTATGGCGTCGTGTGGGTGAGCAGTTTGCGGATGTCAACGTTGTGGATCGAGTGGCCCATGGTGGCGGTGGGGTTATGGTATAGGCAGGCTTATGTTATGGACAACGAACACAGGTACATTTCATTGATGGCAATGGCTATTGTTGTGCCACTTATCCACGACCATCACCTCATGTTGCAGCATGATAATACACGGCCCCATGTTGCAAGGACGCCACCAATACAGTAAAACTGCACATTTTAGAGTGGTCTTTTATTGTGGCCAGCCTAAGGCACACCTGTGCAATAATCATGCTGTCTAATCAGCATTTTGATATGCCACACCTGTGAGGTGGATGGATTATCTCAGCAAAGGAGAAGTGCTCACTAACACAGATTTAGACAGATTTGTGAACAATATTTGAGAGAAATAGGCCTTTTGTGTATATAGAAAAAGTCTTAGATCTTTGAGTTCAGCTCATGAAAAATGGGGGCAAAAACAAAAGTGTTAGGTTTTGTAATTTTGGTGTGTGTGTGCGTGTGTGTATATGTGTGTGTGTTTTAGGGTGCATACCCTAATGCAATAGGCTGCGCACGCCTATGAGTGCACTATGCTCACTATTAGTGTGTAGGGACTCCTTACCATTATATAGTGCACTATGCTCACTATTAGTGTGCAGGTACTCATTACCATTATATAGTGCACTATGCTCACTATTAGTGTGCAGGTACTTATTACCATTATATAGTGCACTATGCTAACTATTAGTGTGCATGCATTCCTTGCCATTATATAGTGCACTATGCTCACTATTAGTGTGTTACCATTATATAGTGCACTATGCTCACTAATGGTGTGTAGGGACTCCTTGCCATTATATAGTGCACTATGCTCAATATTAGTGTGTAGGGACTCCAGACCATTATATAGTGCACTGTGCTCACTATTAGTGTGCAGGGACTCCCTACTATTATACAGTGCACTATGCTCACTATTAGTGTGCAGGGACTCCCTACTATTATACAGTGCACTATGCTCACTATTAGTGTGCAGGGACTCCTTACCATTATACAGTGCACTATGCTCACTATTAGTGTGCAGGGACTCCTTACCATTATACAGTGCACTATGCTCACTATTAGTGTGA
>OW240918.1:1821237-1838558 GCA_933207985.1 Pelobates cultripes
CTCTGCGTACTATGTTAAACATTGGGCACAAACACATGGTTTGGTTCATATGACCAATACGAAGCCTTAAATGATATTAACACCATGACACACAGACCTTGGACCTCTCTGCTTCTTATTGAGAGACTCTTTATTGGCCCAAGGCTCGGCCACACTGGCCACCAATATTGATACCACTAACAGCACATCTTGCTGTGGTCAATGATTTTCAATGCTGCCAGTAATTCTATGGTATTCTGGCAAACACTGGCCTGGTGAATATAACTATATATGTAAAAATTCACAAATGGGTCAGAGCTCAATAACACAGACATGAACAGCAAGGCAGCAACTAATTAACCACTAAATACTAACCCACAACAACTAAATACTAACTAACGCTAAATAGTAACCCCAAACAAGTAAACTGGCCCTTAAATACTAACCCATAACAACTAAACTAACCACTAAATACTAACCCACAACAACTAAATACTAACTAACGCTAAATAGTAACCCCAAACAAGTAAACTGGCCCTTAAATACTAACCCATAACAACTAAACTAACCACTAAATACTAACCCACAACAACTAAATACTAACTAACGCTAAATAGTAACCCCAAACAAGTAAACTGGCCCTTAAATACTAACCCACAACAACTAAACTAACCACTAAATACTAACCCATAACAACTAAACTAACCACTAAATACTAACCCCAAACAAGTTAACTACCCCTTTAAAGGAACACTATAGTCACCTAAATTACTTTAGCTAAGTAAAGCAGTTTTAGTGTATAGATCATTCCCCTGCAATTTCACTGCTCAATTCACTGTCATTTAGGAGTTAAATCACTTTGTTTCTGTTTATGCAGCCCTAGCCACACCTGCCCTGGCTATGATTGACAGAGCCTGCATGAAAAAAAAAATGGTTTCACTTTCAAACAGATGTAATTTACCTTAAATAATTGTATCTCAATCTCTAAATTGAACTTTAATCAAATACAGGAGGCTCTTGCAGGGTCTAGCAAGCTATTAACATAGCAGGGGATAAGAAAATCTTAATTAAACAGAAGTTGCAATAAAGAAAGCCTAAATAGGGCTCTCTTTACAGGAAGTGTTTATGGAAGGCTGTGCAAGTCACATGCAGGGAGGTGTGACTAGGGTTCATAAACAAAGGGATTTAACTCCTAAATGGCAGAGGATTGAGCAGTGAGGCTGCAGGGGCATGTTCTATACACCAAAACTGCTTCATTAAGCTAAAGTTGTTCAGGTGACTATAGTGTCCATTTAAATACTAACCCATAACAATGAAACTAATCACTAACTACTAAACGTGTTAAATGACACCTTCATGTCACAACTTATACAAGCACCAACTAAAATGGACGCTTGTCTGGACCTGGTTTTAACAAACAACGTTGATCTTTTGACCAACATTCAAGTAGGTGAGCACTTGGGAAATAGTGATCACAATATAGTGTCCTTTGAAATAAACTCAAAAAAACAAAAGCACATGGGGAATACTAAAACATATAATTTTAAAAAGGCCAATTTCAATAAGTTAAGGGAAGCTTTACAATATATTGACTGGCATAAACTCTTTAGTGAAAAGAATACTGAGGATAAATGGATAATCTTCCAACAAATATTACAAAGGTACATTTCTCAGTATGTACCGTTGGGAAATAAATATAAAAGAAGTAAATTAAAACCAATGTGGCTTAGTAGAGAAGTAAAACAAGAGATTACAACTAAGAGAAGGGCATTTAAAGCATTTAAATCGGACAAATCAGATGCATCTTATAAAAGATATAAGGAAGCAAATAATGCGTGCAAAAAGGCAATTAGAGTTGCTAAACTTCAAAATGAAATAATGATAGCTGAAGAGAGCAAAACCAACCCCAAAGCATTCTCTAAGTACATAAATTCTAAATAAACAAAAAATGAAAGTGTAGGCGCACTAAAAACTGAAATGGGGGTGTTAGTTAATGAAGACCAGGAAAGGGCAGGAATTTGAAATAACTTTTTCTCCTCCGTATATATTAAGGAAGAACCCATGGCAATAGATGTGCAAATGACTGCTACTAACAGAATAATTGTAATTGGTAAACTCAAGACAAGGTGCTGCAGCAACTAAAGAAAGTTAATATAAACAAAGCTCCAGGGCCTGATGGTATTCATCCACAAGTACTTGAGGAACTAAGTGTAGAAATAAGTTTTTAATCTTTCAAGATTCTTTTCTTACAGGAAGTGTTCCGAAGGATTGGAGGAAGGCAGATGTGGTTTCTATATTCAAAAAGGGTTGAAAATCCTTGCCTGGAAATTATAGACCTGTGAGCTTAACTTCTGTGGCTGCAAAAGTATTTGAAAGGTTATTACGGGATAATATTCAAGAATTCCTTGAGAAGAACATGGTTATCAGGAAAAATCAGCATGGTTTTATTAAGCACAGGTCATGTCAAACTAACTGTGACAAATTCATCTGTATTGCTGGTTTGTCTATTTCCCTTTGTTCGCTGAATTGCCTGTTCATATACCCCCGTTCGTGTAATTTGCAAACTACCGATTGAAACTACCGAACGAACGACCACCCAGGAGAGGAGTGTGCTGCTGGTTAACCTCTTGGCCCCAATTAGAACGTTGTGGTTAACCGCAGACACCTCTCCATTCCATTCGTACGGGTGGTCGTCGTTCGCATGTCGACCACGAGGCAGCGGCCATTTTGGGACATACGAACACATAGCGGTGTTCGGTACAAACTGTATGGAACTAAAAACGGACACTTAAACTACCGAACACCGCTGGAAGCTGCTGCCTACCTTCCATTTCGACAAGGCATGCGAACGTCGGTCGTTCGGGAGTTTTTATTCATTCGTATGGACTTTCACCCAGACAGCCATCCCATGGAGTCATTCGTATACCGAAGGACTGGTGAAAGACTTTGACTCCATGGCGATTCGACTAGATACATCAGATCTGAGCGCTATTCGGTGAAAACATGCACTCAGATCCAGGCTGTCTGGGGATACGTTACACGAACCATATGCATTCGGTATTTCTGCAGTTATGTATTTTAATGTATTTTTATTATTGTAAGTTAAAATGGCGATTGTCTCTACCTTGGGAGATAATTAGGTTTCTTCCTAATTATCTCCGAGGTAGAGAAGACGGAATTATGGGCAAGATGGGAAGGGCTATTATTGAAGCCACTGCGATTGGCTACTGTCCAATATGTTTTACAGTCTTCCACAAGGTCCCCTCGGGGAGTGTCCACCTTGTGGAGACCTGCATAAATACCGGGCAGGTAGCCCCCATTAAACAGTTCTTCATTTGACCCTCAAGACGGAGCTTGGTCTCGTTTGTGGGGGGAATTATTACTGGGACAGCGCTTTCATTATTTTTAGCTGTGGAAGGCGTTCGACTGTTTTGCTGATCGGGAGTTGCCGTGTTCGTGGACTTCGTTCGGGAGTTTGGCGGTCGGCTGGATTTAAACTGCATTTCTGGAGAAGGGGATTATTGACTAAACGGCGGCTTCATCTACGCGACGGTACGTGTCGTAACAATTGGTGGCAAGCGACTGGATGAATCCTACAGCCCAGAACATCCCAGGTTGGAAATGCAGTATGAAGAGTTAAGGCGTGCTACCCTTAAAGATATATTAGAACGCAGAGGACGATCAGCGAGTAATCTCAAGAAAAGAGAGATTATTGCCATATTATTGGAAATGGATGCAGCACAGGGAACGGGAAGAGCTGATGTGCCTGGCATACTGGAGTTAACACCCGAGGAGATACAATTTAACCGGGCAGTTCAGATCAGGCTGGCACATTTTGGCCCCAACCCTGCAGCAGACATTGTGGTTCAAGTGCAAGCAGCAGTAGCAGCACAACAGGCGCTTCAAGGAAGAGGCGCTGCAGCAGCTGAGGTACCGTATAATAATAATGGAAGGAGAAAAGTACCTTTTGCTGCATTTCGAAATTTTGTAGAAGCCGAAGGAGAAATTGATGGGTTCCTGGCTGATTTTGAAAGGCAATGTGCCTTACACCAGGTACCCGCAGGAGAATGGGTCCCCATCCTCTCTGGGAAGTTATCCGGCCGGGCCATTGAGGCATTTCGGGCCATCCCAGAGGAGGAACTTACCAGCTACAGGGCAGTGAAAGATGCCCTTTTGGCCAGATACGCTGTGACCCCTGAGGCATACCGGCGGCGATTCCGGGACACTAACAAGCAGGCTGGTGATTCTTATGTGGAGTGGGCATGCCGAGTACACCGCACCGCAGCCCACTGGATGGCAGGGTGCCAAGCGGTAACTGGGGAAGAAGTGCTGCAAGTATTTTTGTTGGAGCACTGTTTTGACCGCTTACCTGCAGGAGTCAGAGAGTGGCTAGGGACCACAAACCCGCTACCTTACCCGAAGCTGCTCGTCTGGCTGATGAATATACTGATGCCAGGAAACTGGACCAGACAGCAGCCAAGGTCCCTACCCGAGTGGAGTACAAACCAGCAGCCCCTCCAACCACTGCAGTGTATCAACACCCAGCGCAACGCACCCCCACCATGCCAACAGCAAACAATTATGTTCAGCCAGCCCGGTTCAACGCCCGGGATTACTCACAGCCTATCCGTTGCTATGGGTGTAAGCAGTTGGGGCACAAGCGACCCGAGTGCCCATTAAACAATGCTAGCCAAGCCCAGTCGTGGAGAAGACCAGCCGGCGGGAATCAGCAACCACCCCAACCTTCCGCTCACTGTCTTGAGCAGGAAGAATTTTGGGGTATACTACATGAGGCGGATCTAGTACAAGCAGCGCAGCAGGATAACCGTCAACAGCACAGGCAGACCGTTAAACTGAATGGCAAAGCAGTGACTGGTCTGAGAGACACCGGAGCCACTATGACTTTGCTCCAAAAGAACCTGGTTTCTGAACACCAGCACACTGGAGATACTGTGGCAGTGAGGGTGGCGGGAGGTGCAGTTTTCCTTTTACCGGTTGCCCGGGTTCACTTGGATTGGGGGGTGGGCTCTGGACACGTGAATGTGGGGGTCATGAAAGACTTACCGGCCGATGTTTTGCTTGGGAATGACTTTGGTGTCCGCTTATGCTCCAATGGGACCTGCCGCTATCAACCCAGTGACTACCCGTGCCCAGACCCGTGCTACTGGAACCAGCCCACCTGCTGCTGAGACCCAGGTAAGAACCGAGTCCCCGACTGGTACCCTAGAACCGACCTTTGTTAACTATGATTCCCCAGAGGAGTTTGGGAGGGAAACTCAGACAGATTCGACCCTCCAGAAGTATAGGGACAGAGCAGATACTGGAGAGGAAGGATTAGATGGGGAACGGTATGAGTGGGTGGGGGACAGGTTGTATAGGATCCCCAAGCTTTCCCCGAAGAGTGTTGCCCCTCCGCCGAATCGACAGCTGGTGGTGCCCGCAAAATACCGGCAGGAGATTCTGCGGATAGGGCATGATGTTCCGTTAGCTGGACATCTAGGTTCCCGCCGCACAGCCTATAGGATCATGCAGAACTTTTTTTGGCCAAACTTTAATCAGGCTGTTCGGACATACTGCAGTACGTGTGACACATGTCAACGGATAGGAAAGCGGGGGGACCACCCAAGAGCTAGGCTTATGTCTATGCCTATCATTGGGGAGCCCTTTGCCCGCATAGCCGTTGACATTGTGGGTCCACTGGCCAGGGCTAGTCCATCCGGTAAGAAATATATTCTCACCGTGGTGGATTATGCCACTCGCTATCCAGAGGCAGTAGCGCTGTCTAATATAGAGGCAGAGACAGTTGCTGATGCCCTGGTTAGGATTTTTACCAGAGTCGGGTTCCCTCAAGAGATTCTCTCTGACCAGGGAACCCAATTCACCGCTGTGCTCACCCAGCAACTGTGGAAGGTGTGCGGTATTAAACCGCTGCTTAGCTCACCTTACCATCCACAGACTAACGGTCTCTGCGAGCGATTTAATGGCACCCTCAAACAGATGCTGAGGACCTTTTCTGACACTTGCAGAGACTGGGAGCGATTCCTGCCTCATCTGTTGTTTGCCTACAGAGAGGTGCCCCAGGAATCTACTGGGTTCTCCCCCTTTGAGTTGCTATATGGGAGAAGGGTCCGCGGACCCCTAGATCTCATTAGAGGCCACTGGGAGGGGGAGACAGAGCAGGAAGGGACCCCCATAGTACCATATGTTCTGGAACTCCGGGACCGCATGGAGAAACTGTCCCTAATGGTACGGGAGAATCTCCAGGTGGCTCAGGGGAGACAGAAGAGGTGGTACGATCGGGGTGCCCGACAGCGAGTCTTCCAGGTTGGGCAGAAAGTGTTAGTACTCAAACCTGTGAAGGCGAACAAGATGCAGGCATCTTGGCAGGGCCCGTATAAGGTGTTAGCACAGATATGTGATACTACCTACCTTATAGCCAGCTGTTCAGATGAAAGGATCCAGCGATCATTCCATGTGAACATGCTAAAGGAGTACCAAGAGAGACCAGAGAATGTCGCTGCAGTATGTGCCCCTGCTGCAGATGATACAGAAAGTTTACCCTTGCCAGACCTGTTAGAGAGGGACCCCCAGACGGATCTTACTAGCCTAGTACAGCTAGGGGACAGATTGAGCTCTACCGAGAAGGGCCAGGCAAGACAGCTTCTGTGGGAAAAGCAGGCGACCTTCTCCCAAGAACCTGGTTACACTACCTGGTTACACTACCCTAGCTGTACACAAGGTAGAAACCCCTGGACAGAACCCCCTGCGACAACCCCCTGAAGCAGTCCGGGAAGGGATGCGGAAGGAGATACAGGAGATGACCCAGCTGGGGGTCATCGAACACTCCGAAAGCCCTTGGGCCTCACCTGTAGTCCTGGTGCCCAAGAAGGATGGGACCACACGGTTCTGTGTGGACTACAGGCGTCTCAATGAGCGGACCACCACTGACGCCTATCCGATTCCCCGGGTAGACGAATTGTTAGATCGCATTGCCAGGGGACGCTATCTGACCACCATAGACCTGTGCAAAGGCTACTGGCAGATTCCCCTGGCCGAGGATGCTATCCCCAAGTCGGCCTTCGTCACCCCATTTGGCCTGTACCAATTTAAGGTCATGCCATTTGGGATGAAGAATGCCCCGGCTACCTTCCAGCGTATGGTGGATAGACTTCTTGATGGATTCCAGGAATTTGCTTGTGCATACCTGGATGACATTGCGATCTACAGTGAGTCCTGGGAAGAACACCTAGTACATGTAGGGGTAGTACTGGACAAGATTCGGGCCGCTGGCCTGACATTGAAGCCAGAGAAGTGCCATTTAGGCATGGCTGAAGTGCAGTACCTGGGTCACAGAGTAGGGTGTGGGAGCCAGAGGCCAGAGCCAGCCAAGATAGAGGCAGTTGCTAACTGGCCCACACCTATCACCAAGACCCAGGTGTTAGCCTTCCTAGGGACAGCAGGGTACTATAGACGCTTTGTCCCCGACTACAGCACTATTGCTAAACCCCTGACTGACCTGACAAAGAAAAATCTTCCTAAGCAGGTCCTGTGGTCTCCAGCTTGTGAAGCTGCGTTCCAAGCACTCAAACAAGCTCTTGTGAATGCCCCTGTCCTGGCTGCCCCAGTCCCTAACAAACGTTTTCTCGTCCATACAGATGCTTCCATGTATGGACTGGGGGCTGTGCTGAGCCAGGTCGGGGAAGATGGAGGAGAGCACCCTGTCGCATATCTCAGCAGGAAGCTGTTACCCAGAGAAGTGAGTTATGCGGCAGTGGAGAAGGAGTGTTTGGCCCTGGTGTGGGCATTGAAAAAGTTAAGCCCGTATTTATATGGACAGGAATTTTCCCTGGTGACGGACCACAATCCCCTTGTCTGGCTTAACCGGGTCTCAGGAGACAATGGCAGACTGCTGAGGTGGAGTTTAGCCCTACAACCATATAACTTCACCATCAGTTATCGACCCGGTAAGCAGAATGGGAATGCAGATGGATTGTCCAGGCAAACCGACATCCTCACCCCATCTTAGTCCGGTCATCCCCACGTTGACCCGCCAAAGGGTCAAGCCGGGTCTGCCGGAGTGTCCCACAAGGGGGGAGCCGTGTGACAGATTCATCTGTATTGCTGGTTCGTCTATTTCCCTTTGTTCGCTGAATTGCCTGTTCATATACCCCCGTTCGTGTAATTTGCAAACTACCGATTGAAACTACCGAACGAACGACCACCCAGGAGAGGAGTGTGCTGCTGGTTAACCTCTTGGCCCCAATTAGAACGTTGTGGTTAACCGCAGACACCTCTCCATTCCATTCGTACGGGTGGTCGTCGTTCGCATGTCGACCACGAGGCAGCGGCCATTTTGGGACATACGAACACATAGCGGTGTTCGGTACAAACTGTATGGAACTAAAAACGGACACTTAAACTACCGAACACCGCTGGAAGCTGCTGCCTACCTTCCATTTCGACAAGGCATGCGAACGTCGGTCGTTCGGGAGTTTTTATTCATTCGTATGGACTTTCACCCAGACAGCCATCCCATGGAGTCATTCGTATACCGAAGGACTGGTGAAAGACTTTGACTCCATGGCGATTCGACTAGATACATCAGATCTGAGCGCTATTCGGTGAAAACATGCACTCAGATCCAGGCTGTCTGGGGATACGTTACACGAACCATATGCATTCGGTATTTCTGCAGTTATGTATTTTAATGTATTTTTATTATTGTAAGTTAAAATGGCGATTGTCTCTACCTTGGGAGATAATTAGGTTTCTTCCTAATTATCTCTGAGGTAGAGAAGACGGAATTATGGGCAAGATGGGAAGGGCTATTATTGAAGCCACTGCGATTGGCTACTGTCCAATATGTTTTACAGTCTTCCACAAGGTCCCCTCGGGGAGTGTCCACCTTGTGGAGACCTGCATAAATACCGGGCAGGTAGCCCCCATTAAACAGATCTTCATTTGACCCTCAAGACGGAGCTTGGTCTCGTTTGTGGGGGGAATTATTACTGGGACAGCGCTTTCGTTATTTTTAGCTGTGGAAGGCGTTCGACTGTTTTGCTGATCGGGAGTTGCCGTGTTCGTGGACTTCGTTCGGGAGTTTGGCGGTCGGCTGGATTTAAACTGCATTTCTGGAGAAGGGGATTATTGACTAAACGGCGGCTTCATCTACGCGACGGTACGTGTCGTAACACTAACCTAATTGCATTCTACGAAGAAATAAGCAGAAGTATAGATTAGGGTGTTGCAGTGGATGCGATCTACTTGGATTTTGCCAAGGCATTTGATACAGTTCCACACAATAGTTTATTGTTCAAACAAAGAAATTGGTCTAGATGAAAATTCTTGTTCTTGGGTAGAACATTGGCTTTAAAATAGAGTACAAAGAGTTGTCATTAAAGCAGCACTGTTATGCCGAACTTACCTTTCCCCAATCTATTCCTCTACTCTCCCTCTCTAAGGATCTGTCCTTCATTTCTTCCTGTCTGCTCTAGTTTTCTTTAAAACATAAGACAAAGTAGGGACTCTTGTCTTATGGAGGTTTCCTACGCCTGACCATCTCTGACCAGTGGAGGAGCAAAGTGTGCTTCATTTCTGGTGGTCAGAGCAATTTTCCTATGATTCTTAGCATTCCTCCCTGTTCCCGCGATGCTTCCTGTCATTTAGACAGAACACCGGCAAAACTGTTTCTCCATTCGTGTCAGGATGCAATTCGGGACTTTATTCGGATCGGAATTTCATTCTAATGAATGAAACTCCGATCCTATTCGTGCCGTGGCTGCATCTTGTGAATGTGGGGGAGAGACCTATTGTCCCCCCAACTGAGCCCCCACCCGTGCCGCAAGAGTGGGGGCTATTAAACTGAAGGGGGGACCTATTGTCCTCCCCCTAGGCCCCAACCCCTGAGCGGCGGGTGGGGGCCCTAAATAACAATAAGGGGGGACCTATTGTCCTCCCCCTAGGCCCCAACCCCTGAGTGGCGGGTGGGGGCCCTAAATAACAATAAGGGGCGGGACCTATTGTCCTCTCCCCCCGGCCCTCACCTCTGCGCGGCGGGTGGGGTCCCTAAATAACAATAAGGGGGGGGACGTATTGTCCTCCCCCCGGCCCCCACCCCTGCATGGCGGGTGGGGGCCCTAAATGAAAATCCCCCCCAAGGGTGACTAGGGGTCCCCAAACCTCTAGCCATTTCCCCCACCCAAATAAAAAATAACACCCTACCTACCCCCCTCACCCTAAAAATAGTGAGGGGGAACAAAATAACTAATTCCCACGGTATTAGGGTGCTATCTACCAAAAGGCTGAAAGCCAAATTTACTAATACTAAGTAAAAATTACTTAGTATTAGTAAATTATGCCCCTACTCTCTATACCGTGAGTAGGGGCATGTCTATTAAACAGTGAGCAGCCTTTAGCTGCTCACTGTTAAATAAAAAAAACAAAAAACCACCTCCTGAGCACCCATTCATGCCGCAAGAGTGGGGGCTATTAAACTGAAGGGGGGACCTAGAGCCCACCCTGTTCCCACCCCTGAGTAGAGGATGGGGGCCCTAAATGTGAATGTTGGGGGGGACCTATTGTCCTCACCCCCAGCCCCCACCCCTGCGCTGCCGGTGGGGGCCCTAAATAACAATAAGGGGGGGACCTATTGTCCTCCCCACTGGCCCCCACAGCTGAGCGGCGGGTGGGGGCCCTAAATGAGAATGTGGGGGGGACCTATTGGCCTCCCCCCGGCCCCCACCCCTGAACGGCAGGTGGGGGCCCTAAATGAAAATCCCTCCAAGGTGACTAGGGGTCCCCAAGCCCCTAGTCACTCCCTCCACCCAAATAAAAAAATAACGCACTACCTACCCCCCTCACCCTAAAAATAGTGAGGGGGAATAAAATAACTAATTTCCTGTAAAAAAAATAAATAAAACTTACCATTTGATGTCTTCTAAAATCTTTATTTTTCAGCCCCAAAAAAGGTCAAATGAAAACCATCATACCCGTCGAACTTGTAAAAAATAAAATTAAAAAACCGGAGCGTAAAAAAAAACCAGACGAAAAAGAAAAAAACAGACGCTAAAAAATTAATCCATCTTCACCCGGTGAGGGCATGGCGCAGACTGATATATAAAGCCTTGCCCCGCCCTGCAGTTAGGCTAAGAACACTCTGTTTGGTTGGTTTAAGCCAATCAGAGTGCTCTGTGTCATTTTACACAGTGTGGGAAAGTTCCAAAGAACTTTCCCACGCTGTGTAAAATGACACAGAGCACTCTGATTGGTTAGATTTCAAGCCACCCAACCAGAGTGTTATGAGTCATTTTACACAGCGTAGGAAAGTTCTTTGGAATTTTTCCATGCTGTGTAAAATGACACAGAGCACTCTGATTGGCTTAAGCCTTTCCCCGCCCTGAGGAGCTCAGTCTGCACCGTGCCCTTGCTGGGTGAAGATGCATTAATTTTTTATTTTTTCACATTGACCCCAATAGAGTGAGGGGGGACATGAGGGGCTTAGGAAGTGGCGGGGAGCAATGTCCCTGACACTTCTTTTTTTACATATTAGATGGAGGGAGCTGCGCGCCGGTAGCTCCCTTCTTGTAATAAACTGAACGAACAAACGAACACTGATAGTCGGTGTTTGTTTGTTCGTCTGACATTTATATTCATTCATTTGTCTTTCTGACGAATGAATGAATAGATGAAATTCCTATTCGCATGCCCAAGTGTTTAACTGGGCATGTGCGGGTATCTCATAGCGACATCTAGTGTGGGCAGATGACGTGTCCCACAGAGACTTCCTCTACCCACACAAAGATGGCAGCGCCCTGAATATAGGTCGGGGAAGAAAATAAAGGCTTAGGGGCATTTGGGGGTGAATTAGACGTAGTGGAGTCGGGAGCGGGGTTAAAAAAAAAATCGGGATTTGGCCATAACAGTGCCGCTTCAATGGTAAATTTTCAAGCTGGACAGAGGTGGCAAGTCGTGTCCCTCAGGGTTCTGTTCTGAGACCCCTTCTATTTAACATGTTTAGAAATGATCTTGAAAAAGGCATTGAAAGTCATGTTTCAGAGTTTGCAGATGACACAAAACTTTGTGAATACAATGTGAGTAAGATATTACTTTGCTGCAGAGGGATTTAGATAGACTGGGGGACTGGGCACTCAAATGGCAGATTAAATTTAATGTTGAAAAATGCAAAGTTATGCACTTCGACTTGGGAATTTTTATAGACAACAAACTATGCAACAATGTGCAATGTCAATCAGCAGTGGCCAAGGCCAGTAAGGTATTGTCATGCATGAAAAAGGGCATTCATTCTCGGGACGAGAATATAATTTGCCTCTTTATAAATCACTGGTAAGACCACATATTGAATATCCTGTGCAATTTTGGGCACCTGTTCTAAAGAAGGATATTATGGCACTAGAAAAAGTGCAGAGGTGGGCTACAAAATTAATATGTTAATTTGTTAACATAGCTATGAAGAAAGGTTAACAAATTTAAAACTCTTTAGTTTAGAAAAACGTCGCCTGAGAGGGGATATAATAACATTATACAAATATATTCGGGGCCAATACAAACCATTGTGTGGAAATCTATTCACAAACCGGACTTTACATAGGACACGAGGCCATGCGTTTAGACTGGAAGAAAGAAGATTTCGTCTAAGGCAAAGGAAAGGTTTTTTTACTGTAAGAACAATCAGGATGTGGAATTTTCTGCCTGAAGAAGTGGTTTTATCAGAGTCCATACAGATGTTCAAACAGCTACTAGATGCATACTTGCAAAAACAGAATATTCAAGGATATAATCTTTCAATGTAGGGTAATAACTTCTTGATCCAAGGATAAATCTGACTGCCATTCTGGGGTCAAGAAGGAATTTTTTTCTTAGTTTGTTGCAAAATTGGAAGTGCTTCAAACTGGGTGTTTTTTCCCCCTTCTTTTGGATCAACAGCAAAAAACAAATATGAGGTAGGCTGAACTGGATGGACGCAAGTCTCTTTTCAGCTATGTAACTATGTAACTCATAACAACTAAACTAACCACTAAATACTAACCCCTAACGAACACTATATATTAAAGTAACCTCTAAATACACCAGCACTCACTAAAGACTCAACTAATCACTAAATAGTAAACTAACTGCTAATCTAATAGAAATAGAAACATAGAATGTGACGGCAGATAAGAACCATTCGGCCCATCTAGTCTGCCCAATTTTCCAAATACTTTCATTACTCCCTGGCCTTATCATATTATCTTACTAAATTCTCAAAAAAACACTAAATAATAAATTACTATATTTTGAACTTACCACAAAATTCCACTCCCAGTGTAATAAACAGAGGGATGTAATAAAACAGACTCGCCTTACAAACATTATACACTTATGAAACCATATAAATCAAATGCAGTCAGATAATGGGGGACCCAGGCTATTCACATACAGTGTTATTATCTACAAGGAACGTGAAGGGTCAGAAAAGGTTTTGACATTCTTTGAGTTTGCTTGAAATTAAAAGAATGGTGTGACAGAGAGATGCTACGTATTCAGACAAATCAACAAATCATAAAGTGTAATTAATTTATTTACTGGAAACATAGTGTGGCGGACCGCTTGGCACCCCAACCAGGTGCCTCCGCCAATCGCTGCTTCCTAGTGCTCATCGAGTACTCAAGCACTCCACCAGACACCATAACCACCGTAGGCCCCTACTTCCAGCGTTACAGCTTGGCTGGGGTCTCGCAGTCCTCCAGCCACCCTGGACCCAAGACCAGGTTCCAGTTTATAGTGGGTAGACCTCTACTAGTCCAGAGAGCAAAGCAGGATGCTCTTACAAGAGCTAGTGATTATAATCCAAGGGAGTATAATGAGTATAGCAAACCTGAAAGTGAATATAGCTGTTCCCTCCACACATGAGACGAGGCTCTATGTTGAGGGTAAGCATGAACTCTTTCATTGGCAGCCACAACTGGCCTTATATGCAGGTCCCCATGCAAGGGGCACACCTCACTGGACCTGAGAGGGGACTGTGACAAAGTACACACTGTAATAATATTGGCTCTCAGGTCCAGGACCTTCCCACACAAAACAGGATAATCCCTCCCCTGTGCCTGAGAGATAATTGAGTCAGGAACTGTACTAAACTCAGTTATCTCCAGGCACAGAAAACATACATATTAACAACCTCCCGAAAGTACCGCTAAAATACATGAAAACCCCACAAAAGTCACATCCCCTGATAGCCCTGATCTGGGGGACCAACATATCCAAAAATCACTCAGATCGGTTCAGGGGTTCGGGATTTCCATGGAGGTCATAATTTTACCGACCGCACACGAGGCTCCTGCCCAAAAGAGTTCCATGAAATCAGGCTGTGCGGTCGGTCTCTTTCGGGAGTTCACAATACAACAATATATCCGAAAGAAAAAGTTTGTATGTGCACTTAGTCTTTGTCTCTTGTTCGGGAGTGTGTTTCCACCGAACGCCGCTCATCTTAAGTGAATCCAGCTGAACGTACGAAGAGATGGAAGTCCCAGTTGTGTTTGCGCCTTCGAGTGTCCGATAATAGTTCCATGCACTCAACGACCAAGCACTGCTGTATGTGTTCGCGGCTAAAGATGGCCGCTGCCACGTGTTCGCACATACGAACGACGACCATTAAGCTAACCACTTAGAACATTGTGATTAACAAGGTCAATAAGGGTAATAAGCAGCACACGACTGTTCTGGGTGGTCGGTCCGTCCGGCAGTTCATTCGGTATGCAAACAGCATTAGTCTAATCTGTTCGGTAAACCCCATATAAGTACAAAAGTCACGAACAGGGGCCATAGTCTTGGGGCAGGAGGCTGGCAAGCAGGCTCCTCCAAAAGCCCATGGCGAGGTTCTGTTCACCACACATAGCTCCCAAGTGTCCCACATTTAGCAGGACTCTTCGTAAATGACAGTTTAGGAAATTTAGCATTAGTCTGATGGTAAAGGGGAATATATCAGTGCTCCGTATGGTAATCCTGAGCAGATTACACATGGATTAATCTGGGTGTAAGGGGAAGATAGCAGCGCTCCGTATAGTAATCCTGAGCAGATTACACATGGATTAATCTGGATGTAAGGGGGAGATAGCAGCATCCGTTTAGTAATCCTGAGCAAATTACACATGGATTAATCTGGGTGTAAAGGGTGATATCAGCGCTCCATATAGTAATCCTGAGCAGATTACACATGGATTAATCTGGGTGTAAGGGGGAGATACCAGCACTCCGTATAGTAATCCTGAGCAGATTACACATGGATTAATCTGGGTGTAAAGGGGAGATTCCAGCGCTCCGTATAGTAATCCTGAGCAGATTACACATGGATTAATCTGGGTGTAAAGGGGAGATACCAGCGATCCGTATAGTAATCCCGAGCAGATTACATATGGATTAATCTGAGTATAAGGGTAGATACCAGCGCTCCGTATAGTAATCCTGAGCAGATTACACATGGATTAATCTGGGTGTAAGGGGGAGATAGCAGCATCCGTTTAGTAATCCTGAGCAAATTACACATGGATTAATCTGGGTGTAAAGGGTGATATCAGCGCTCCATATAGTAGTCCTGAGCAGATTACACATGGATTAATCTGGGTGTAAGGGCGAGATAGCAGCGCTCCATATAGTAATCCTGAGCAGATTACACATGGATTAATCTGGGTGTAAGGGGGAGATAGCAGCGTTCCGTATAGTAGTCTTGAGCAGATTATACATGGATTAATCTGGATGTAAGGGGGAGATAGCAGCATCCGTTTAGTAATCCTGAGCAGATTACACATGGATTAATCTGGGTGTAAGGGGGAGATACCACCGCTCCGTATAGTAATCCTGAGCAGATTACACATGGATTAATCTGGGTGTAAGGGGGAGATACCAGCGATCCGTATAGTAATCCCGAGCAGATTACACATGGATTAATCTGGGTGTAAGGGGGAGATACCAGCGATCCGTATAGTAATCCCGAGCAGATTACACATGGATTAATCTGAGTGTAAAGGGAGATACCAGCTCTCCGTATAGTAATCCTGAGCAGATTACACATGGATTAATCTGAGTGTAAGGGGAGATACCAGCGCTCTGTATAGTAATCCTGAGCAGATTACAGATGGATTAATCTGGGTGTAAGGGGGAGATACCACCGCTCCGTATAGTAATCCTGAGCAGATTACACATGGATTAATCTGGGTGTAAGGGGAGATACCAGCGCTCCGTATAGTAATCCTGAGCAGATTACACATGGATTAATCTAGGTGTAAGGGGGAGATACCAGCGCTCCGTATATTAATCCTGAGCAGATTACACATGGATTAATCTGAGTGTAAGGGGAGATACCAGCGCTCCGTATAGTAATCCTGAGCAGATAACACATGGATTAATCTGGGTGTAACGGGGAGATACCACCGCTCCGTATAGTAATCCTGAGCAATTACACATGGATTAATCTGGGAGTTCATGGTGTGCTAATTGTCTGCAGTGATGTTGGAGATTTCTGGAATCTCCGTGATATATTATTCCAGACAACTCTTACATTGTCTTTTTGCCACCATTTTCCTTTTTTGTCACAAACATTAATATCCGTGTGTAGCTCATATACATTGCTAAGCAGAGAGCGTTGTGAAATATGGGTCTTGTTTCGCTTCCCCAAGAGTCCATTAGATATCGGAGTGAAATTAGAGACGTTTATTTTTCAGTGTCACCCTGTAGGATTTATTGGTCGAACTGCAAATTGTCTGATTTTCTCCTAGTTAAAAACTTCTGCATTTTAAAGATACGTGAAATCTCACAGATGAAAGGTTCCACAAATAATGCTGAAAATGTGCGAACAACCGAGCTCTCTCTAATCGCATTACATGCAGGCTTTTTTCAAATGCAAGACGTGTGAGTGATGGGGTTTGGATGCAATAAAAGAAAAGCATTTCTATTCCTGCTTTTTCTTCCTACAAATTTTACAATTTCTTAAAATGACACCATGAATTATGTGTTAATAATCGTTGCATTACGATCTGATGCTCAAATCATTTTCATTTATAACATTGTAAAAATTTTAAAATAAACAAAATATCCCGTATCGAAAGCTGGGGAATGTGTTATGCATTTTACACTAATGCGATTATTTTACAAAACAATTCCATTTATTTGGTTATTGATCTGATAGAGTAATGTCCCTGCAACGCCTAAAATTATAACACAGTATTCACTAAACGAGGTAAACAAAACACAAAACGCATACCTTGGATTATTATCTGCTGCAAAAAAACAGATTATTTGAGAAATCCGTATCGCTAGGAGGGATATAAACAGATTATTTTAGAAAGCCG
>OW240918.1:1851519-1866126 GCA_933207985.1 Pelobates cultripes
TAGGGGACTGGACGACATGGGGACACTGACACTGTGATACATAGGGACACTGAGACACTGGGTGACTTGCGAGACTGAGACACTGGGAGACAGGAAGACACTGGGAGCAATCCATCTATACAGCAGAATCAAACTGTGAGTAGTTTGTTGGTGATTTTACAGAATTTTCTCTGATGTCACTCCTTGTGATTTACATCATGTGATGTCACGCATAACTAATTAATTATACAAATGAATAAGGCTGGAATTTTTTTCCAAGAAGGTGGCAACCTTAACTGCTCTTCACATACTCTTGCTTAACCCCTTAAGGACACATGACATGTGTGACATGTCATGATTCCCTTTTATTCCAGAAATTTGATCCTTAAGGGATTAAAGGAACACTATAGGGTCAGTAACACAATCATGTATTTCTGACCCTACTATGTTAAAACCACCACCCTGGCCCCTTCTTGCCTCCCTAAATATAGTAAAATATTACTTGTATTCAATTCTGCAGCTGCTGGCTCAGAAGTGGTGGTCTGAGCAAATTACAATACTTCCCCATAGGATTGGCTGAGACTGTCAACTAGGCAGAACAGGGGCAGAGCCAGCACAAGTCCAGCATAGCCCTGGCCAATCAGCATCTCCTCATAAAGATAAATTGAATCAATGCATCTCTATGAGGAAAGTTCAGTGTCTGCATGCAGAGGGTGGAGACACTGAATGTCAGTGCTGCACACTAGGCAGTACTGCCCCAGGAAGCACCTCTTGCAGCCATCTAAGGAGCGGCCAGTGGAGTTATTTTCTCTGAAAAGACAGTGTTTACTGCAAAAAGCCTGAATGGAATGATTCTACTTACCAGAACAAAAACAATAAGCTGTAGTTGTTCTGGTGACTATAGTGTCCCTTTAAGTTTGGAAGCTTAAGAGGGATGTATGGGAACAAAACTTGTGTGCACTGGCTGACATTAAAATTAGTTTAGGTAATGCAGACGTTGGTCTCTCTAACACTGTGGCATGTCCCTTTTCTTCTACACTCACTACAGACACCTTTTCTCTGTCTCAGACTATATACCAGGACCTTCTGCCTGCTAGTAAGAAGGTAAGGAGACAAGTGGACCAGCGAGTGCTAGGGGACAGTCCTTAGAAAGAATGGAGTGAGCGCATCATTAGATGCATTTATGTCAAGCTCAAGGTGCTGCCTGCATAGTATGCCCTTAGTTGGCCAGCCTGCAGGATTGGCAGGCAGCCTGACATGCATTCATGCCAGGCTGACCTTCCAATTCTTTGGACAAACATGCTCCCTTTTTGGGCATGTTCACCCCTTTTGGCAGGTCTTGTCACATGATTCGCGCCAGTGGCACACCCTTTTACCCCGCCCATTGACTTCCTGCTTCGCTGGACACTGCTGTTAGGGGTTATGGATTTACTTGAAAGATGAAAGCATAAATTAGAGAAAGATTAGCATAGAGTGTTTGTTTTCTTATAGCTGCATCCTATGAGTTTCCCTCCAGCACCATCTCCATCAGATACATGATGCTTGGGAGGTATGACTGTTTTAGTGTTTTTGGTCGATAAGATTCCGTAATTAGGCCCATCATAATTGTCAGCACCAGGCCCACTGTGCTCTTAATCCGGCCCTGACCACCATGGTAACACTACTCCAATAGTCAGTCACATTCCTACACCCGGTGGTAAGACCTAGTGCTCTGCATTCGCTGACCTAGGCCGCAGGACTTGAGAAACATAGAAACATAGAAACATAGAATGTGACGGCAGATAAGAACCATTCGGCCCATCTAGTCTGCCCAATTTTCTAAAAACTTTCATTAGTCCTTAGCCTTATCTTATAGTTAGGATAGCCTTATGCCTATCCCATGCATGCTTAAACTCCTTTACTGTGTTACCCTCTACCACTTCAGCTGGAAGGCTATTCCATGCATCCACTACCCTCTCAGTAAAGTAATACTTCCTGATATTATTTTTAAACCTTTGCCCCTCTAATTTAAAGACTATGTCCTCTTGTTGTGGTAGATTTTCTTCTTTTAAATATAGTCTCCTCCTTTACTGTGTTGATTCCCTTTATATATTTAAATGTTTCTATCATATCCCCCCTGTCTCGTCTTTCCTCCAAGCTATACATGCTAAGATCCTTTAACCTTTCCTGGTAAGTTTTATTCCGCAATCCATGAACCAGTTTAGTAGCCCTTCTCTGAACCCTCTCTAAGGTATCAATATCCTTCTGAAGATACGGTCTCCAGTACTGTGTACAATACTCCAAGTGAGGTCTCACCAGTGTTCTGTACAATGGCATGAGCACTTCCCTCTTTCTACCGCTAATACCTCTCCCTATACAACCAAGCATTCTGCTAGCATTTCCTGCTGCTCTATTACATTGTCTGCCTACCTTTAAGTCATCAGAAATAATCACCCCTAAATCCTTTTCCTCATATGTTGAGGTTAGAACTCTATCAAATATTCTGTACTCTGCCCTTGGGTTTTTACGCCCAAGATGCATTATCTTGCACTTATCCACATTAAATGTCAGTTGCCACAATTCTGACCATTTTTCTAGTTTACCTAAATCATTTGTCATTTGGCTTATCCCTCCTGAACATCAACCCTGTTACATATCTTAGTATCATCAGCAAAAAGACATACCTTACCATCAAGACCTTCTGCAATATCACTAATAAAAATATTAAAGAGAATGGGTCCAAGTACAGATCCCTGAGGTACCCCACTGGTGAAAAGTCCAAGCTTCAAATATATTCCATTAACTACAACCCTCTGTTGCCTGTCACTCAGCCACTGCCTTACCCATTCAACAATATTGGAATCCAAACTTAAAGATTGCAGTTTATTGATAAGCCTTCTATGTGAAACAGTGTCAAAAGCCTTACTGAAATCTAGGTAAGCAATGTCTACTGCACCACCCTGATCTATAATTTTAGTTACCCAATCAAAAAAATCAATAAGATTAGTTTGGCATGAGGAGTCTAACTTCGCATCGCTGCCCAACACCCGGAAGGATCACCCTCTTCAGGGATCCCGAGGTCGGCTCATGGGAGAGCCGGATCTGAGGACGCATGATGCAGACCCGAGCAGTGACCTGGAGCTGGCGGAGCGGCACAAGCCACGTTTAACTGACTGCTGGGACTTAGAATCACACTCAGCCAGGCCGGTGGTAGGAACAGGCTGAGGGATCATTCGGGTCAGCTAACATGTATGAAAGCCTCTAGTCTTGTAACAACCAATCTGCGGAATGCTCGATGCTTGATATGAGCAGCTTCAGTTGCCTTTACTAAGTGAAATGTTATGCCTGTCTCTCTTGTTGTATATTGTTATTTTATTATTATTTATTTAACCATAGTATGTCACATTAACGTCTATCTAAGACTAGTTAGTGGTTGAAAACACATTGGTGCATTCCTATAACGCAGGCCTAAAAATGCGTGGGTAGGACGCAAATTGCAAATTACCATTAATTTGCTTTCATACCAGAAAACATTATATAGATAAATTATTTACAGATCTTAATGCCCCTCACTGATATTAGAGTGAGGGAGGTAGGAGGTATTTATTTATTTTAAAAAGGGACCCTTAGCTACCTGGGAGGGTTGGACTCTGGCAATGTCCACCCCCCCATTGTATAAATATTTAGAGACCTCACCACCACCAATGCGAGTTTTGTAGTGGTGACACTAGGTGTAACGGCACCCCCAAGTATAGGAGGGGTTAAAGCCGTTTAGGACATTCCCTTCCCGAACACAAAGGCAGCTACCGAACACTCCAATCAGCCAAACAAGCAAGCATACGCATAATCCACACTCCAAACAGCCGAACAGGAAAACCATACAAATACTCCACACTCCAAACAGCTGAATAGGAAAACCATACGAATAATCCCCCCAAGTACGAGATGAGGCTCTGTATTGAGGGTCAAGCAGGAATCTGTTTAACCTGCCTGGCTTTTATGCAGGTCTCCTACCAGGTGGACACTTCCCTAGGGTACCTGGTGGAAAACTGGGACAAAATAGTACAGTTGACCAATCAGAACAATGCAAGAATAAACACTCCCCTTTGGTTACCGTGGACCCTCCTCTCTTACTGGGAAGTAACTCAATTATCTCAGAGGATAGAGGACAACTCCATTTTATAAACATAGAGAAAAAATGCATAAAAATATATCATTCACAAACTACCGAATGCAACACCCACAGTTCAATCGCCATGGAGCCAAAGTCTTTCACATAGTCTTTTGTTATACGAATGGGCCCCATGGGATAGCTACCTGGGGTGACTCGGTTCGTATTGCAAAGTACTGAACGGTACGGCATTCGTATGAATTGAAGAATAGAAGAAGGGAGGTCGGCGGCTTCAGTGGTGTTTGTGAGAAAATAATGTCTATTTTAAGTTCCATGAAATCGTCGACGAACACTGCTGGGCATTCGTATGTCCAATATGGCCGCTGCCACGTGTTCGTTCATACGAACGACGACCACCCAGCCGACATTCGACAATTAGGAAGTGTCTGCGGTCAACCACAACGTTCTAATGAGGCTAAGAGGTTAACAAGCAGCACACATCCATGCTGGGTGGCCGGCTGTTCGGCAGTTCTTTCGGTGAAACGGGGAAATAGCATAGGGACCGTACGGACAGGGAAATAGCCGAACAAACAGACGAACAAAGGAGGAATAAAAGTAGTTTAAAGACAGAGGTGTCTGTCACACTAGGTTTCCCACAATATTATTGATAGTACCTCCACCCATCTCCTACAGGTGCATGGACAGTTATCAATGTAACCCCCAACTCTGCCCAGTCTCTAGTCGTAAAGATTTAGTAGACATGAATTCGGTAAAAACTGTTTTGCAAAATATTGTTGAGTTGTAACTAGAGTTGAGCGAACCCGGACTGTAAAGTTTGGGTTCGTACTGAATATAACTTTTTTTTACCCCGGACCCGAACACAGACATATCACAATATGTTCGGGTTGGAGTTTGGTGTTCAGCGATTTAATGGCGCATTTTGAAAGTCTGCAGGGCAGCCAATCAACAAGCATTTGACTTGTGTGCCCTTAGAAGCCATCACAGCCATGCCTACTAATGGCATGGCTGTGATTGCTCAGTGCAGCATGTGACCCAGTCTCTATGAATAAGCTGGAGTCGCATAGTGCCGCACGCACATGATGTCTTATTAGTGTAGGGAGAGGATGCTGCCGCTGTGAAGGACAGCTTAAGAAAGAATTCTGCAAGTGGGGTGCACTTCATATCTGAGAGTCAAATAGAAGCGCCAAATACCGCGGTTACATCGGAGTTTTAAAAAGTCAATTTTTTTGGGGTGCTAAATAGTACATTAGTGGGGTGCACTTCATATCTGAGAGTCAAATAGAAGTGTCAAATACTGTGCTTACATTGCAGTTTTAAACCTTCTAATTGTTTTCGTGCTAAGCTGCTAAATAGTAAATTTTGGGGCCTGCTCTTCATGTCTGAGAGTCAAATCGAAGCGTCTAATAGTGCGCTTACAGCGCAGTTGTAAACATTCTAATTGTTTTGGTGCTAATCTGCTAAATAGTACATTTTGGGGCGTGCACTTCATATCTGAGAGTCAAATCGAAGCGTCTAATACTGTGGTTACATCGCACTTTCAAAAATTTTAATTTTTTGGTTGCTAAATAATACATTTGCGGCCTGCGGTGCATTTCTTGCAGTCCAATAAACTAAAAAAAAAAAAAATTTGTTGACTCTTGGTGGTTACATTGTCGCCTGACATAAAACATCTGTTAGTTTGGTTTGGTTAGTTTGAGAGCGTCAAATAAAGGACGTGGCCCTGATCGTGGTGCTGCTGGTGTTGGTGGAATCTCTGTTGCAAGCAGAGGACATGTTCGATCTGAAGTGAAACACCTTCCTCACGTGCGAGTAGGCGACAGAACCTTCAGCGTTATTTGGTAGGCCCGAATGCCGCTCTACGAATGGTGAGAACAAGATCGCCAGAACAAGTACAGGCGATAGTAGATTGGATGGCTGACAGTGCCTCCAGTTCCTGCACATTGTCTCCCACCCGGTGCCCTGCTGAAAGCTCAGAGGTGGCACCTGTAGCCCATGGCCATCTGTCTATCACCTCACCCCCTTGCAAATCACCCAAGCAGTATGAGCCACAAGTCATCAAAAAGTTATGCTTTTTGATGACTCTGCTGGCGGGGTTTCTGTGGTCTATCCACCTAGCCCTGCCCCAGAAGTGGAAGAGATTGAGTGCACTGATGTACAACCACTTATATGTCAGGATGTGGACATGCAAGGACCACCGCAGCACGTCTCTGATGATGACGAAACACAGGTGCCAACTGCTGTGGCTTTCGGCAGTGTGCAGACTGGCAAGAAGGGCAGGGTTGAGGAGTGGGTGGAAAATGATGTGGAGGATGATGAGGTCCTAGACCCCACATGGAATGAAGGTCATGCGAGTGACGTGTCCAGTTTGGAGGAAGAGGCGGTGTTTGCACAGAGGCACCAGCACAGTATAAGAGGGAGCAGGGTTCAAAAGAGGAGCAGCTGTCCCCTAGACGGTACGCCTGCTACTGCCCACCGCACCCAGGGACCGAGCACACCAAAGCCAGCTCCAAGGAGTTCCCTGACGTGGCAGTTCTTCAGACAATGTGCTGACAACAAGACACGAATGGTTTGCACACTGTGCAATCAGAGCCTGAAGCGAGGCATAAACGTGCTAAACCTGAGCACAACCTGCATGACCAGGCATCTACATGCAAAGCACGAGCTGCAGTGGAGTAAGCACCTCAAAAACCAAGAAAGGTCCCAGGCTCCTCCTGCTTCCTCTTCTGCTGCTGTCTCGGCCTCTTCCTCCACCTCTGGAGTCACAGTGGCACCTGCAACCCTGCAAACAGAGGATGTGGCAGCAATGCCACCACGTCTGCGACCGTCCCCAACCATCTCCACACTGTCCCATGGAAGCGTTCAGCTGTTCGTCTCCCAAACACTGGAGAGAAAGAGAAAGTACCCCCCTAGCCATCCGCGATCCCTGGCTCTGAATGCCAGCATTTCAAAATTCATGGCCTTTGAAATGCTGTCATTCCGTCTGGTGGAGACGGACAGTTTTAAAAACCTGATGGCGGTGGCTGTCCCACAGTATGTGGTTCCCAGCTGCCACTACTTTTCCAGGCGAGCCATCCTTTCCCTGCACAACCAATTGGCGGACAAAATCAGGTGTACACTGTCCAACTCCATCAGTGGCAAGGTCCACATAACCACAGATACGTGGACCAGTAAGCACGGGCAGGGACGCTATATCTCCCTAACTGCACACTGGGCAAATGTAGTGGCGGCTGGGCCTGAGGCGGATAGCAGTTTGGCACATGTCCTTCCACCACCGAGGATTGCAGGGCATTTATCTTTGACTCCTGTTGCCTCCTCCTCCTACTCCGCTTCCTCTTCCTCTACCACCACCTCATCCAGGCAGCGTAACACCTTCACCACCAACTTCAGCACAGCCAGGATGTTTTAAAACTCATATGTTTGGGGGGAAAACCCCACACCGCCCAGGAGCTGTGGACGGGCATGGAACAACAGACCGATGAGTGGTTGTTGTTTCTGAGCCTCAAGCCTGGCCTGGTGGTGTACGATAATGGGTGAAATCTCGTAGCAGCTCTGGGCCTATCCGGTTTGCCGCACATCCCTTGCCTGGCGCATGTGCTGAATTTGGTGGTGCAGAAATTCCTGAAAAACTACCCAGATATATCAGAGCTGCTGCAGAAAGTGCGGGCCATCTGTGCGCGCTTTCGGCGTTATTACACTGCTGCTGCATGCATGTCTGTGCTGCAGCCTAACTTCTGCCTTCCCGCTCACCGCCTCATATGTGACGTGCCCACAAGGTGGAACTCCACCTTGCACATGCTGAAGATACTGTGCGAGCAGCAGCAGCCGATAGTGGAGTTTCAGATGCAGCACACATGGGTCAGTCGCTCTTCGGAACAGCACCACTTCACCACCAATGAGTGGGCCTCCATGCGAGACCTGTGTGCCATTTTGCACTGTTTCGAGTACTCCACCAACATGGCCAGTGCCGATGACGCCATTCTCAGCCTTACTATCCCGCTTCTATGTCTCGCTTCGGGCGATGATGGAAGAGGATGTGGCACAGGAGGAAGAGGAGGAGGAAGAGGGGTCATTTCCATGGTTATCAGGCCAGTCATTCACAAGTGGCTTGGAGGGTGGGTTCCTGCAGCAGCATAGGCCAGGTACACAATTGTCCAGCCAGGGCACAGTTCTGGAGGATGAGGAGGAGGATGAGGAGGAGGAACCATGTTCACAGCAGGGTGGCACCCAACGCAGCTCGTGGGCATCACTGGAGCGTGACTGGGGGGATACAGAGGACACAGACGATACACCTCCCACAGAGGGCAGCTTGTCCTTGCCTCTGGGCAGCCTGGCACACATGAGCGACTACATGCTGCAGTGCCTGTGCAACGACTGCCGAGTTGCCTACATTCTAACTTGTGCTGATTACTGGGTAGCCACCCTGCTGAATCCCCGTTACAAGGACAACGTGCTGTCCTTAATTCCCTCACTGAAGTGTGATCGGAAGATGCGCGACTACAAGCGCACGCTGGTAGACGCACTGCTGAGGGCATTCCCAACTGACACCGGGGGCTCAGTGGAAGCACAAGGCGAAGGCAGAGGAGGGGGAAGAGGTCGCCAACACAGCTGGGGCAACGCCATCACCTCAGAAGGCAGAGTTAGCATGGCCAAAATGTGGAAAAGCTTTGTCAGCACACCACAACAACCAGCACCACCATCTGATATTGAACGTCTTAGCAGGAGGCAGTATTTCAGCAACATGGTGGAACAGTACGTGTGCACAAGCCTACATGTACTAACTTCTGGGTCTCCAAATTGGGCACATGGCCTGAGCTTGCCTTTATGCCCTGGAGGTGCTGGCCTGCCCTGCAGCCAGTGTATTGTCTGAACGTGTGTTTAGCACGGCAGGAGGCATTATCACAGACAAGAGCAGCTGTCTGTCCACAGCCATCCTGGACAAGCTCACGTTTATTAAAATGAAGCAGGCATGGATCCCACCAGACTTGTCTGTACCTTGTGCAGAATAGACATTTATACCGGCCTCACCCAGCCATTGTTATACTCAAGTGCACTTATTCTTTGTTTTCTTTTTTATATGTCCCATGATTTTGGGGGCTACCCCAATAAAAAAATAAATAAACACTGTTGGCTATCTCCTCCTCCTCCTCCACCGCTGCTTCCACCTACACCGCCATGGTGTATACCCAGGTATATCAGAGCTGCTGCGGGCCGTCTGTGTGCGCTTTTGGCTTTCTCACCCTGCTGCTGTTCGCCTGTCTGCGCTGCAGCGTAACTTTGGCCTTCCCACTAACCACCTCATGAGTTTGTGCGAGCAGCAGCAGGCGATTGTGGAGTTTCAGCTGCACTGCCTCCTCAATCTATGTGTCACTTAGTATAAACTATGTACACAATAGCCGAGGTAAGACAGCAAGATTAGGACACAGAAGGACCCACAGTTCAAATTCCCTTAGATCCACCTGAGGGGTGGCCAGGTCTGGCCGTCTGAATGACACAGTGAAATCTTGACAGTTAGCTAGGAGATGCTGACCTCATCACATGGCCACAGGCGGGTTCAAGGGGCAACTGCTTTGGGCCCCCTAGGAGTGACTGGGCCCTGCACAGCTGCCCCTTTTGCCCCGCGTTAAAGACAGCCCTGAACAGAACACAGTATCACACAATATAACACAACGCACCACGTTGTAAAACAACACAGTTTCACATAATACGTAGCGTAGTATAACACAATACAACACTGTATCACACAATATATCATAATACACAACATTGTAACACAAGGTAACACAGTATCACACAATATGTAACGTATAACACAAAGTAACACTGTATCACACAATATAACACAATGCCCCACAATGTAACACAATTTAACAGAATGTTACACAATATAATGTAGCATAACACAATGTTACACAATATAAAGCGACATTGTGTATATTACTAAAATGAGAATTAAAGTAAATTCAAAGTTCATTAAGTGCGTTAAGGAGTGGAGATTTTTCCTGTTCGGCTATTAACACCTTAACAAAATAATGTGTTGTCTACATTTCATGTAAAAATAAATTGTGTGACATTTCTGCTTAAGATGCCAATATTGTGCTGATCCCCTGATAACGAACAGTAACTGGAGGCGTCTAATGTGAACCCCAGCTGGAGAATAGATCGATGTCCAGGTGGGGGGCCAAGGGGCCATTTTCAGAGCCTCATGCACCTGATGTCTCTGTTACTCAGATTCCTCTCATTCTTTCTCTGATGAGCAAGTGAACAGAGGCCACAAGTGGCAAGAGGGGCCACGGTAGCCTGGGGGTCACAATCATTAGCAACGAGACCAATTTCACACTTCAACAGCTCATACTATCATTAAACATGCTGTGCAAAGACCCCGTCAGACTGTACACAAATAACATGGAAGTCTTACAGGACCAAATATTGTCATCCAATCATTATAATATCACTATGTACCAGAACTTGACAATATCAATCAGATTACACCATGTACCGGGCAATATACTGACATATAATATAAGATCACACCGTGTACCGGGCAATATACTGACATATCATATCAGATCACATCATATACTGGGCAATATACTGACATCTAAAATCACATCATGTAACGGGCAATATACTGACATATAATATCAGATTACACCATGTGACGAAGTGCCCTTCGCCACTTGTGCCTGGAGGGGACTACTGGCTAGCCTCCTGCCTTCCGACTATGGCCCATGTGCTGATAGCGGTAGTTTCCCCTGCAGAAAGATTTATTTGTGTATTTCTGCCGGGGCGTTCGGGACTTTCAGTATGTGAGTAGTGCTACCCCAGGTAGCTATGCCATGGAGCCTATTCATGTAACGAAAGACTATGGAAAAGACTTTGGCTCCTTGGCGATTGAACTGTATGTATGTGATCTGAGCGCCATTTGGTAATAATGTGCGCTCAGATCTAAGCTATCTGGGGATATGTTGCATGTATATGTTTTATGTGGTAATTGTAACATTGTGTAATTTTTTTGGAACCATGTGGTTAATGGAGTCTTGCCTCTGTCCTGGGAGATAATTTGATTAATTCCCAATTATCTCCAGGATAGAGAGGAGGGATTGTGATGTCACTGTGGGAGTGTTTTGTTTGTATTGTCTGTGATTGGCTAATATCCAATATGTGTCCCATTGTTCCATCAGGTCCCCTAGGGGAGTGTCCAGGTAGCCCTCAATAAACCAGACCTACTTGCACCTTTCTTGAAGCCATGGCTCATGCTTGGGGAAAGGGATACCTACATTCTGGAGTAAGCTCTTGTAAGAGCTTGATTTGTTCCTGCTACGCTCTATGGATTTAGGAGAGGTTCACCCACTGGGAGCTGGATCCTGGTAGTGGATCCAGGGTGGGTAAGAGACGGCGAGACCCCAGCGCAGCTGCATTGCTGGAAGTGGGGTCCGCAGTGCTGATGGTGTTGGTTGGAGTGCTCGGAGTCCTCGGCAAGTGCTAGGAGCATCGATTGGCGGAGGTATTCAGTGGAAGTGCTAGCGATCCATCACACACCATGTACCGGGCAATATACTGATAAATAATATCAGATTACACCGTGTACTGGGCAATATACTGACATATAATATCAGATCACACCGTGTACCAGGCAATATACTGACATATAATATCAGATCACACCATGTACCAGGCAATATACTGACATATCAGATCACACTGTGTACCAGGCAATGTACTGACATATCATATCAGATCACACCGTGTACCGGCCAATATACTGACATATAATATCAGATTACACCGTGTACTGGGCAATATACTGAAATATAATATCAGATTACACCATGTACCAGGCAATATACTGACATATCAGATCACACTGTGTACCAGGCAATGTACTGACATATCATATCAGATCACACTGCGTACCAGGCAATATACTGACATATAATATCAGATTACACCGTGTACTGGGCAATATACTGACATATAATATCAGATCACACCGTGTACCGGCCAATATACTGACATATAATATCAGATTACACCGTGTACTGGGCAATATACTGAAATATAATATCAGATTACACCATGTACCAGGCAATATACTGACATATCAGATCACACTGTGTACCAGGCAATGTACTGACATATCATATCAGATCACACCGCGTACCAGGCAATATACTGACATATAATATCAGATTACACCGTGCACTGGGCAATATACTGACATATAATATCAGATTACACCGTGTACTGGGCAATATACTGACATAATATCAGATCACACCGTGTACCGGCCAATATACTGACATATAATATCAGATCACACTGTGTACCGGCCAATATACTGACATATAATATCAGTTCACACCGTGTACCAGGTAATATACTGACATATAATATCAGATCACACCGTGTACCGGACAATATACTGACATATAATATCAGATTACACCGTGTACTGGGCAATATACTGACATATAATATCAGATTACACCATGTACCAGGCAATATACTGACATATCAGATCACACCGCGTACCAGGCAATTTACTGACATATAATATCAGATTACACCGTGCACTGGGCAATATACTGACATAATATCAGATTACACCGTGTACTGGGCAATATACTGACATATAATATCAGATTACACGATGTACTGGGCAATATACTGACATAATATCAGATTACACCGTGTACTGGGCAATATACTGACATATTATCAGATTACACCGTGTTCTGGGCAATATACTGACATATAATATCAGATTACACCGTGTACCAGGCAATATACTGACATATAATATCAGATTACACGATGTACTGGGCAATATACTGACATAATATCAGATTACACCGTGTACTGGGCAATATACTGTCATATTATCAGATTACACCGTGTTCTGGGCAATATACTGACATATAATATCAGATTACACCGTGTACCAGGTAATATACTGACATAATATCAGATCACACCGTGTACCAGGTAATATACTGACATATAATATCAGATCACACCGTGTACCAGGTAATATACTGACATATAATAATAGATCACACTGTGTACCAGGTAACATACTGACATATAATATCAGATTACACCGTGTACCAGGTAATATACTGACATATAATATCAGATTACACCGTGTACCAGGTAATATACTGACATATAAAATCAGATCACACCGTGTACCAGGTAATATACTGACATATAATATCAGATCACACCGTGTACCAGGTAATATACTGATGACATATAATATCAGATCACACCATGTACAGGCCAATATACCGACATATAATATCAGATTACACCGTGTACCAGGTAATATACTGACATATAATATCAGATCACACCGTGCACTGGGCAATATACTGACATAATATCAGATTACACCGTGTACTGGGCAATATACTAACATATAATATCAGATCACACCGTGCACTGGGCAATATACTGACATATTATCAGATTACACCGTGTTCTGGGCAATATACTGACATATAATATCAGATTACACCGTGTACCAGGTAATATACTGACATAATATCAGATCACACCGTGTACCAGGTAATATACTGACATATAATATCAGATCACACCGTGTACCAGGCAATATACTGACATATAATATCAGATCACACCGTGTACTGGGCAACATACTGACATATAATATCAGATTACACCGTGTACCAGGTAATATACTGACATATAATATCAGATCACACCGTGTACCAGGTAATATACTGACATATAATATCAGATCACACCGTGTACCAGGTAATATACTGACATATAATATCAGATCACACCGTGTACCAGGTAATATACTGACATATAATATCAGATCACACCGTGTACAGGCCAATATACCGACATATAATATCGATTACACCGTGTACCAGGTAATATACTGACATATAATATCAGATCACACCGTGCACTGGGCAATATACTGACATAATATCAGATTACACCGTGTACTGGGCAATATACTAACATATAATATCAGATCACACCGTGCACTGGGCAATATACTGACATATTATCAGATTACACCGTGTTCTGGGCAATATACTGACATATAATATCAGATTACACCGTGTACCAGGTAATATACTGACATAATATCAGATCACACCGTGTACCAGGTAATATACTGACATATAATATCAGATCACACTGTGTACCAGGCAATATACTGACATATAATATCAGATCACACCGTGTACTGGGCAACATACTGACATATAATATCAGATTACACCATGTACCAGGTAATATACTGACATATAATATCAGATCACACCGTGTACCAGGTAATATACTGACATATAATATCAGATCACACCGTGTACCGGCCAATATACTGACATATAATATCAGATTACACCGTGTACTGGGCAATATACTGAACTATAATATCAGATTACACCATGTACCAGGCAATATACTGACATATCAGATCACACTGTGTACCGGGCAATGTACTGACATATCATATCATATCACACCGC
>OW240918.1:1866226-1905709 GCA_933207985.1 Pelobates cultripes
ATATACTGACCCCCCAATATATAATATGTTATCATACCGTGTAATGGGCAATATACTGACTCCCCAATATATAATATGTTATCATACCGTGTACTGGGCAATATACTGACCCCCCAATATATAATATGTTATCATACCGTGTACTGGGCAATATACTGACCCCCCAATATATAATATGATATCATACCGTGTACTGGGCAATATACTGACCTTCCCGATATATAATATGGTATCATACAGTGTACTAGGCAATATACTGACCCCCCAATATATAATATGTTATGATACCGTGTACTGGGCAATATACTGACCCCCCCTAATATATAATATGTTATTATACCGTGTAATGGGCAATTTACTCACCCCCCAATATATATGTTATCATACCGTGCAATGGGCAATATACTGACCCCCCAATATATAATATGTTATCATACCGTGTACTGGGCAATATACTGACCTTCCCGATATATAATATGGTATCATACAGTGTACTAGGCAATATACTGACCCCCCAATATATAATATGTTATGATACCGTGTACTGGGCAATATACTGACCCCCCCTAATATATAATATGTTATTATACCGTGTAATGGGCAATTTACTCACCCCCCAATATATATGTTATCATACCGTGCAATGGGCAATATACTGACCCCCCAATATATAATATGTTATCATACCGTGTACTGGGCAATATACTGACCTTCCCGATATATAATATGGTATCATACAGTGTACTAGGCAATATACTGACCCCCAATATATAATATGTTATCATACCGTGTATTGGGCAATATACTGACCTTCCCGATATATAATATGATATCGTATCGTGTACTGGGCAATATACTGACCCCCCAATATATAATATGTTATAATACCGTGTATTGGGCAATATACTGAACCCCCAATATATAATATGTTATCATACCGTGTATTGGGCAATATACTGACCCCCCAATATATAATATGTTATGATACCGTGTAATGGGCAATATACTGACCCCCCAATATATAATATGATATCATACCGTGTAATGGGCAATATACTGATCCCCCAATATATAATATGTTATCATACCGTGTAATGGGCAATATACTGACCCCTCAATATATAATATGATATCATACCGTGTAATGGGCAATATACTGACCCCCCAATATATAATATGTTATCATACTGTGTATTGGGCAATATACTGACCTTCCCAATATATAATATGATATCATACAGTGTACTGGACAATATACTGACCTTCCCGATATATGATATGTTATCATACCGTGTACTAGGCAATATACTGACCCCCCAATATATAATATGTTATCATATCGTGTATTGGGCATTATACTGACCCCCCAATATATAATATGTTATAATACCGCGTATTGGGCAATATACTGACCCCCCAATATATAATATGATATCATACCGTGTATTGGGCAATATACTGACTCCCCAATATATAATATGTTATCATACCGTCTAATGGGCAATATACTGACCCCCCAATATATAATATGATATCATACCGTGTACTGGGCAATATACTGACCTTCCCGATATATAATATGTTATCATACCGTGTACTGGGCAATATACTGACCCCCCAATATATAATATGTTATCATACCGTGTAATGGGCAATATACTGACTCCCCAATATATAATATGTTATCATACCGTGTACTGGGCAATATACTGACCCCCCAATATATAATATGTTATCATACCGTGTATTGGGCAATATACTGACCCCCCAATATATAATATGTTATCATACTGTGTAATGGGCAATATACTGACCCCCCAATATATAATATGTTATCATACCGTGTACTGGGCAATATACTGACCCCCCAATATATAATATGATATCATACCGTGTATTGGGCAATATACTGACTCCCCAATATATAATATGTTATCATACCGTGTACTGGGCAATATACTGACCCCCCAATATTTAATATGTTATCATACCGTGTACTGGGCAATATACTGACCTTCCCAATATATAATATGTTATCATACCGTGTAATGGGCAATATACTGACCCCCCAATATATAATATGTTATCATAACGTGTATTGGTCATTATACTGACCCCCCAATATATAATATGTTATCATACCGTGTACTGGGCAATATACTGACCTTCCCAATATATAATATGTTATCATACCGTGTAATGGGCAATATACTGACCCCCCAATATATAATATGTTATCATACCGTGTATTGGACATTATACTGACCCCCCAATATATAATATGTTATCATACTGTGTATTGGGCAATATACTGACCTTCCCAATATATAATATGTTATCATATCGTGTATTGGGTAATATACTGACCCCCCAATATATAATATGTTATCATACCGTGTAATGGGCAATATACTGACTCCCCAATATATAATATGTTATCATACCGTGTACTGGGCAATATACTGACCCCCCAATATATAATATGTTATCATACCGTGTACTGGGCAATATACTGACCTTCCCAATATATAATATGTTATCATACCGTGTAATGGGCAATATACTGACCCCCCAATATATAATATGTTATCATACCGTGTATTGGGCATTATACTGACCCCCCAATATATAATATGTTATCATACTGTGTACTGGGCAATATACTGACCCCCCAATATATAATATGTTATCATACCGTGTACTGGGCAATATACTGACCTTCCCAATATATAATATGTTATCATACCGTGTAATGGGCAATATACTGACCCCCCAATATATAATATGTTATCATACCGTGTATTGGACATTATACTGACCCCCCAATATATAATATGTTATCATACTGTGTATTGGGCAATATACTGACCTTCCCAATATATAATATGTTATCATATCGTGTATTGGGCAATATACTGACCCCCCAATACATAATATGTTATCATACCGTGTATTGGACATTATACTGACCCCCCAATATATAATATGTTATCATACTGTGTATTGGGCAATATACTGACCTTCCCAATATATAATATGTTATCATATCGTGTATTGGGCAATATACTGACCCCCCAATATATAATATGATATCATACTGTGTATTGGGCAATATACTGACCTTCCCAATATATAATATGTTATCATACTGTGTATTGGGCAATATACTGACCTTCCCAATATATAATATGTTATCATACGTGTAATGGGCAATATACTGACCCCCCAATATATAATATGTTATCATACCGTGTATTGGGCAATATACTGACCCCCCAATATATAATATGTTATCATACCGTGTATTGGGCAATATACTGACCCCCCAATATATAATATGTTATCATAGCGTGTATTGGACATTATACTGACCCCCCAATATATAATATGTTATCATACTGTGTATTGGGCAATATACTGACCTTCCCAATATATAATATGTTATCATATTGTGTATTGGGCAATATACTGACCCCCCAATATATAATATGATATCATACTGTGTATTGGGCAATATACTGACCTTCCCAATATATAATATGTTATCATACCGTGTATTGGGCAATATACTGACCCCCCAATATATAATATGATATCATACTGTTTATTGGGCAATATACTGACCTTCCCAATATATAATATGTTATCATACCGTGTATTGGGCAATATACTGACCTTCCCAATATATAATATGTTATCATATCGTGTATTGGGCAATATACTGACCCCCCAATATATAATATGTTATCATACCGTGTACTGGGCAATATACTGACCTTCCCAATATATAATATGTTATCATACCGTGTAATGGGCAATATACTGACCCTCCAATATATAATATGATATCATACCGTGTAATGGGCAATATACTGACTCCCCAATATATAATATGTTATCATACCGTGTATTGGGCAATATACTGACCTTCCCAATATATAATATGTTATCATATCGTGTATTGGGCAATATACTGACCCCCCAATATATAATATGTTATCATACCGTGTATTGGGCAATATACTGACCCCCCAATATATAATATGTTATCATACCGTGTATTGGGCAATATACTGACCTTCCCAATATATAATATGATATCATACCGTGTAATGGGCAATATACTGACCCCCCAATATATAATATGTTATCATACCGTGTACTGGGCAATATACTGACCTTCCCAATATATAATATGTTATCATATCGTGTATTGGGCAATATACTGACCCCCCAATACATAATATGTTATCATACCGTGTATTGGACATTATACTGACCCCCCAATATATAATATGTTATCATACTGTGTATTGGGCAATATACTGACCTTCCCAATATATAATATGTTATCATATCGTGTATTGGGCAATATACTGCCCCCCCAATACATAATATGTTATCATACCGTGTATTGGACATTATACTGACCCCCCAATATATAATATGTTATCATACTGTGTATTGGGCAATATACTGACCTTCCCAATATATAATATGTTATCATATCGTGTATTGGGCAATATACTGACCCCCCAATATATAATATGATATCATACTGTGTATTGGGCAATATACTGACCTTCCCAATATATAATATGTTATCATACCGCAATGGGCAATATACTGACCTCCCAATATATAAATATGTTATCATACCGTGCTAAGGCAATATACTGACCCCCAATATATAATATGTTATCATAACGTATTGACATTATACTGACCCCCCAATATATAATATGTTGTCATACTGTGTATTGCAATATACTGACCTTCCCAATATATATATGTTACATATTGTGTATTAAGCAATATACTGACCCCCAATATATAATATGATATCATACCGTGTACTGGGCAATATACTGACTCCCCAATATATAATATGTTATCATACCGTGTACTGGGCAATATACTGACCCCCCAATATATAATATGTTATCATACCGTGTATTGGGCAATATACTGACCCCCCAATATATAATATGTTATCACAACGTGTATTGGACATTATACTGACCCCCCAATATATAATATGTTGTCATACTGTGTATTGGGCAATATACTGACCTTCCCAATATATAATATGTTATCATATTGTGTATTGGGCAATATACTGACCCCCCAATATATAATATGATATCATACTGTGTATTGGGCAATATACTGACCTTCCCAATATATAATATGTTATCATACCGTGTATTGGGCAATATACTGACCCCCCAATATATAATATGATATCATACTGTGTATTGGGCAATATACTGACCTTCCCAATATATAATATGTTATCATACCGTGTATTGGGCAATATACTGACCTTCCCAATATATAATATGTTATCATATCGTGTATTGGGCAATATACTGACCCCCCAATATATAATATGTTATCATACCGTGTACTGGGCAATATACTGACCCCCCAATATATAATATGATATCATACCGTGTAATGGGCAATATACTGACCCCCCAATATATAATATGATATCATACCGTGTAATGGGCAATATACTGACCCCCCAATATATAATATGTTATCATACCGTGTATTGGGCAATATACTGACCCCCCAATATATAATATGTTATCATACCGTGTATTGGGCAATATACTGACCCCCCAATATATAATATGTTATCATAGCGTGTATTGGACATTATACTGACCCCCCAATATATAATATGTTATCATACTGTGTATTGGGCAATATACTGACCTTCCCAATATATAATATGTTATCATATTGTGTATTGGGCAATATACTGACCCCCCAATATATATGATATCATCCTGTGTATTGGGCAATATACTGACCTTCCCAATATATAATATGTTATCATATCGTGTATTGGGCAATATACTGACCCCCCAATATATAATATGATATCATACTGTGTATTGGGCAATATACTGACCTTCCCAATATATAATATGTTATCATACCGTGTATTGGGCAATATACTGACCTTCCCAATATATAATACGTTATCATATCGTGTATTAGGCAATATACTGACCCCCCAATATATAATATGTTATCATACCGTGTACTGGGCAATATACTGACCTTCCCAATATATAATATGTTATCATACCATGTAATGGGCAATATACTGACCCCCCAATATATAATATGATATCATACCGTGTAATGGGCAATATACTGACCCCCCCAATATATAATATGTTATCATACCGTGTATTGGGCAATATACTGACCTTCCCAATATATAATATGTTATCATATCGTGTATTGGGCAATATACTGACCCCCCAATATATAATATGTTATCATACCGTGTATTGGGCAATATACTGACCCCCCAATATATAATATGTTATCATACCGTGTATTGGGCAATATACTGACCCCCCAATATATAATATGATATCATATTGTGTATTGGGCAATATCCAGATTTATATCAGATATGTAATTTTTAATTATGTATTCGCTATAAACATGCAAAATAATTATTGTTTTAATCAGTAGAAAATTACATGTTATAGTAATTATTTTAACTTTATTAGAAATCTGGGAACTGATTACAATGGAGTCATTGAATGTTCCCAGATTTTGGATTCAATTTGCTGTTTAGTGAAAAATCCCAGCTGGGTTACAGAATAAATCCTAAAATTTAAGGATGACAATGGGCAAGAGGATGTGAAGATTTTATTTCAATGCAGCTATTAGCGTCAATTCACAGATCAGTGGACTGAAATTAGAATCCGTCAATTATAAACCACCGCTTTTTTGGAGGTGGTTTCTGTGTGCCTCCCACTGGGTTATGAATTTCATTTTACGTTGTTCCATTTTGTGAACTCGCGGTGTAACAAGGGCAGAGCTGCTGCAGGACATGCACCCGCAAAGCCTTGCCATCTGGTGTTATCTATACCGCACCAGAAATACCACATCTTAAGCACAAAAGACCCCCTGGACGGACCCCCGGGGCAGTGTGCTGGTAACCTTCTGCTTGATGTGCTCCTGACTTGGAAACATCCAGACTCTGAATTGGATCCTCATTTTAATTTCTATAAAATATGTTTCAAAGACACTGAAAGTCTAACAGGGTAATTCTCTGAAGTAAGAATTCAAAGTGAAGGGTGTAATAGTCGTCACAGTTGGTACTCCAGCATGGGCGCTAACCTTACCCTAAACCCAATTAAAACACTGACACAGGTTTTACTGTTGGAAATATTAGTCCAGTTTTATGAATTAAGGTATAACAAAATAGAGTCATTGCCAACACATATTTTATTAAAACCAACATCCCCCCTCATACATAACATACCCCTGGCAAGGACCCCACAATAATAACAATAAATATCAATATAAGTAACAGTTAACACAGACACTGACCATCCAATATGACCACATTTCCACCGGTTTAACTTGTTAGGGTGTACACCCCCAGGTTCAAAGCCACCGACAAGCTTGAACCTACCAACCACGTGCAACACTGCCTTATCCACACTAAACCTCAGGATGCCCACTTCCTCCTCCATCTACCCCCGATTTAACCTGGCCATTCCCCGCCGCTGTGAAGGAAACAGAAAAACCCTAAACTATCAAGGGTGGGAGGGACAACTAACAGGTAAGTTTCTCATAGTGCATCCTGCTGCCATGTCTTCTCCAGGTAAATTGCGCACATGCACCCAGCAATCCACCTAAATGAAAACAGGATCCATCAGACCAGGCAAGCTTCTTCCATTGCTCTATGCTCACGTCCTCATTTAAGACGCTTTCAGTGGTGGATAGGGGTCATTATGGGCACGCTGACCATTTAATGTATTCTGACACCTTTCTATCATGGTTTTTCAGTAGGTTTTACAGTAGCTCTTCTGTGTGATCAGACCAAATGGACCACATGTTCATTAATAAGCTTTGGATGCCCATGACCCCGATGACAGTCAACCAGTTGTCCTTTCTTGCACAATTTTTGGTAGGCACTAACCACTGCTTACTAAGAACACCCCACAAGACTTGCCGTTTTGGAGATGCAGTCAAACACAATGGTGTGAACTGGTACATTGTCATCTATTACATCGATCGGCCAAGCTATGCCATCACATCATCGCCAGACTTTGTACATTGATCGGTGTCTAATATTTGTCATTTCATTGCAATACAATTCCATTTTCTTCCAGGGAAGCGTTAAACTTGTATCCAAGCATTTCCAAACAGAGGTTGCGTGTATGTCCTGGATAGCACAGACTGAGAATTAATGAAATGCAAAGTGTTCTGCTTACGTTCTGCTGGCATTATTAAACTCTGTGCTGAGTCACACAAGGAGGGGCCACAGGCTGGGCTTTAAATCTTTAATTATTACTGATTCCGTGGATCTTTAACCCAAACACACCAGGACACACAGCAAAAATCACTCTGATATCAAATTTGACACATGAATTAACAAAATACTGAATGACCCAGGGCCGATTGAGTCATTTATTTTAAATCCTTTGCACATGTACCCTGGGGGGCAATCTCCCTGTGAATTCTGGTGGGTCCCTAGTAACTATGGCCTTCAAATAATCCCTTGCCTGAATCCTTCATCTGATTGTTTGATTGTGTCCAAATACACCAGCCAAACCATCCAGGAGTGCTGTGTGGAGCGCCCCCTAGATGAAGCTGGCCATCACTGCTACCTGTAGGCTGGGAGCGAGACCCACTAGAGAGTCCATCGTTTGTTTAGATCATGGATTCAGTATGAGGTGTCCTTGCTATACAAATCTGAACACAATACATGTGACAGTTTTTGATTTTATTACCCATTCTTCATGATTATCAGAGCGTGATTCGTACCACACCAATTCCAGATGTCTTTCTATCTGCTCCACCAAAACCCTCCACACTATGGTTCTATGACAGGGAAAACAATTTGCCCTGGTCAAATCCCAATACATATACTTTAAACTAATAAGCCAAATGCATGATATAGAGGAAAGACATAATTGGACAGAATATGGGGTTCTAACCCATTTTGGTCTCTAATGAAATCCACCGATTCAATATGGTGGGTCCCCATTCTCCCTGCAGATAAATATAATAGTTAAAAGAGGCTGAAAAGGCTGGATTAAATAAAAAAGAAGAATCAGACCCCTGCCCGGTCTCTCCTGGTCTATCCCCGGTATATCTAGGTCCATATCTGTCATTGTATTTGTTAATTCCTCAAAACGGCTCCAAACAGCGAGATTCCTCAGCAATTTGTAATATTACACACAGCCTTTAATAAGGCTGTAATTATTAGAATTGTAAATCAAGTAATAACTTGTAAATATGAAAAAAAATAAGGTATACTCCCTCTTGTGGGAATTCCTTTCCCGTCCATCAGCTGATGGAAGGGATAATAACTCGGGATGTTTTGTGCACTTCCTGTTATCAGTGAACGCCACTATACAGCCAAGTTTTGTGGTGATGTAAAACATGAGATTAATTATGAGAAGAGATCCCCGGAAATTCCACACGGCAGGTTTTATTTGTTTTTTATTTAACATTTAAATCCATTTCTGATGGTACAGTGCACCCTATAAGTTTGCACCCCAATATCGCTGCTAATGTGCAACTGCTTGCAGAGAAGGGCTTTCCACTCACTGACCCCTTACAAGCCGTGCCGACAATCTGGGAAACTCTCCGCAACTGGAAACGGCATCAGATGTGACATGTTGAGAAATTACTCACTATTAACTTATTAAATGTTTTGGCAGGTTTTGACTTGAGAGGTAATTTAGAAGAATTTATGATTCTAATTTCCAACTTATGTTAAGAAATAAAAAAAGAAACATTATGATCAGGAATCAGGGAAGTTTGAACAATTCGCCTAATTTATTGAAATCATGATATAGCTGCAAGTCTCGTAACCCTGAATTCAGAAACTACAACGGGGAGTCACAGCAAGGCAATATTTACTATAAATAAATGAAAAATCTGCCTTAACCTAGAAATTTACCCCTGTCATATCCCCAGCATTAAAAATAATCCTAATCCCAACTCTAACTCAAACACCAACTCTAACTTAAACACCGAACTAACTCAAACACCGAACTAACTCAAACACTGAACTAACTCCAACACCGACTCTAACTCAACACCGACCTAACTCAAACACCGACTCTAACTCAAACACCGAACTAACTCAAACACTGACTCTAACTCAAACAGCGACCTAACTCAAACATCGAACTAACTCAAACACCGACTCTAACTCAAACACCGACTCTAACTCAAACACCGACTGTAACGGATCGCCTGGCACCCCGACTGGGTACCTCCGTTAAAGGATGCTCCTAGCGCTTCCTGAGGACTCCAAGCACTGCAGCAGACACCACAACCACCGAACCGGAGAAGCAAATAAATTCTCTCAAGCATATGAATGCTGTAGACAGTTGAATAGGAACCATACGAATAGGTTTACTCTCCTAGCAGTCAAACTGGAACAGCATACAATAAATCCTTCCCCCAATAATGAGACGACACTTCACTTTGAGGGTTAAGCAGGAACTCCTGTACTGTCACATACAGTCTCTTTTATTCCCAATCCACAAACATAGTACAGCCCACGGGGCGTTACAAAACAGCCAATCAATCCATACAATACACCCAGACACTCCCACACAAAATCCTCCCCTCTGGCTGTGATATGATTACTGAACACAATGGGTAATCTAATTATCACAGCCAGAGAAATACAGTTTCATAAAACACATCACAGGGACCCCAAAACATGCAATAACCCCATAAAAGTATATCCTTGGAACTGGGGGATCTGGGTGAACCACATATCCAAAATTCACCCAGATCCGTTCGGTACTTTGGAAAATACAGTTTAATGCAGATTCTGCAGAACATATACAGGCTAAATGAAAAACAATCACTGTATAATGTGTCCCCTGCTGTATAGTCCAAAACCACCGCACGATGTCTCTGTGCAACAAATACTGGCGAGATGGCACCGTGTTGAAAAGTCCACACTGTGTCTGTGAGTTAAAATGGCCGCCATCCATTGTTCTCACCATGTGCTTCTGATACAGGAAATGGTGGCCACCCAGTAACTCCACAGTATGTCCCCAGATGGTTCTTAAAGGGCCAGCAACAGCACAACACAAATCCATTATGCCCAAATCATGTCTTTAAAGGGCAATACATCCCAGGGGCCATAGTCACATGGCAGGAGGCTGGCAACCAGGCTTCTCCAGTGCATAGTGGCGAGGTTGGTTCCGCCACACCGACCTAACTCAAACAACGAACTAACTCAAACACCGACTCTAACTCAACTCTAACTCAAACACCGAACTAACTCAAACACCGAACTAACTCAAACACCGAACTAACTCAAACAAAGAACTAACTCAAACACCGACTCTAATTCAAACACCGAACTAACTCAAACACCGAACTAACTCAAACACCGACCTAACTCAATCACTGACTCTAACTCAAACACTGAACTAACTGAAACACAAACTAACTCAAACAATCCGAACTAACTCAAACAACGAACTAACTCAAACACACGAACTAACTCCAACTCAAAACACCGACTCAAACTCAAAAACGCGAACCAACTCAAACACGAACTAAATCAAACACCAATAACTCAAACACCGAACTAACTCAAACGAACTAACTCAAACACCGAACAAGCACAGAAACACGACTCTAACTCAAACACCGAACTAACTCAAACGCGAACTAACTCAAACAGCGACACTAACTCAAACACGAACTAACTCAAACGCGAACTGCTCCAAACGCTCTAACTCAAACACGAACTAACTCAAACACCGAACTAACTCAAAGAACGAACTAACTCAAACACCGACTAACTCAAACACTGACCTAACTCAAACCGACTCTAACTCAAATACCGAACTAACTCAAACACCGACTTAACTCAAACACTGACTCTAACTCAAACACCGAACTAACTCAAACAATGAACTAACTCAAAACTGACTCTAACTCAAACACTGAACTAACTGAAACACGAAAAATAACTCAACACGACTCTAACTCAAACAAGACTCTAACTCAAACACCGACCTAACTCAAACACCGAACTAACTCAAACATCGACTCTAACTCAAACACGACCTAACTCAAACAATGAACTAATTCAAACACCGAACTAACTCAAACACCGACCTAACTCAAACAACGAACTAACTCAAACACCGAACTAACTCAAACACTGACTCTAACTCAAACACCGACCTAACTCAAACACCGAACTAACTCAAACATCGACTCTAACTCAAACACGACCTAACTCAAACAATGAACTAATTCAAACACCGAACTAACTCAAACACCGACCTAACTCAAACAACGAACTAACTCAAACACCGAACTAACTCAAACACTGACTCTAACTCAAACACCGACCTAACTCAAACACCGAACTAACTCAAACATCGACTCTAACTCAAACACGACCTAACTCAAACAATGAACTAACTCAAACAACGAACTAACTCAAACAACGAACTAACTCAAACAACAAACTAATTCAAACACCGACTCTAACTCAAACACCGACTCTAACTCAAACATCGACTCTAACTCAAACAGCGAACTAACTCAAACAACGAACTAACTCAAACACCGAACTAACTCAAACACCGACATAACTCAAACAACGAACTAACTCAAACACCGAACTAACTCAAACACCGACCTAACTCAAACAACGAACTAACTCAAACACGAACTAACTCAAACACTGACTCTAACTCAAACACCGACCTAACTCAAACACCGAACTAACTCAAACATCGACTCTAACTCAAACACGACCTAACTCAAACAATGAACTAACTCAAACAACGAACTAACTCAAACAACGAACTAACTCAAACACCGAACTAACTCAAACAACAAACTAATTCAAACACCGACTCTAACTCAAACACCGACTCTAACTCAAACTCCGAACTAACTCAAACACTGACTCTAACTCAAACACCAAACTAACTCAAACACCGAACTAACTCAAACACCGAACTAACTCAAACAACGAACTAACTCAAACACCGACTCTAATTCAAACACCGAACTAACTCAAACACCGAACTAACTCAAACACCGACCTAACTCAATCACTGACTTTAACTCAAACACTGAACTAACTGAAATACCAAACTAACTCAAACACCGAACTAACTCAAACAACGAACTAACTCAAACAACGAACTAACTCAAACACCGACTCAAACTCAAACACCGAACTAACTCAAACACCGACTCAAACTCAAACACCGAACTAATTCAAACACCGAACTAAATCAAACACCGACTCTAACTCAAACACCGAACTAACTCAAACAACGAACTAACTCAAACACCGAACAAACTCAAACACCGACTCTAACTCAAACACCGAACTAACTCAAACAACGAACTAACTCTAACACCGAACTAACTCAAACACCGACTCTAACTCAAACACCGAACTAACTCAAACACCGAACTAACTCAAACAACGAACTAACTCAAACACCGACCTAACTCAAACACCGACTCTAACTCAAACACCGAACTAACTCAAACAACGAACTAACTCAAACACTGACTCTAACTCAAACACTGAACTAACTCAAACACCAAACTAACTCTCCTCCGTATATATTAAGGAAGAACCCATGGCAATAGATGTGCAAATGATTGCTACTAAAAACTTGCAGAATAATTGTAATTGGTTAACTCAAGACAAGGTGCTGCAGCAACTAAAGAAAGTTAATATAAACAAAGCTCCAGGGCCTGACGGTATCCATCCACGTGTACTTAAGGAACTAAGTGCAGAAATAAGTGAACCTCTGTTTTTAATCTTTCAAGATTCTTTTATTTCAGGAAATGTTCCGGAGGATTGAAGGAAGGCAGATGTGGTTCCTATATTCAAAAAGGGTTCAAAATCCTTGCCTGGAAATTATAGACCTGTGAGCTTAACTTCTGTGGCTGGTAAAAGATTTGAAAGGTTATTAAGGGATCATATTCAAGAATTCCTTGAGAAGAACATGGTTATCAGCAAAAATCAGCACGGTTTTATGAAGCACAGGTCATGTCAAACTAACTTGATTGCATTCTACGAAGAAGCAAGTAGTAAGTATAGATCAGGGTGTTGCCGTGGATGTGATCTATCTGGATTTTGCCAAGGCATTTGATACAGTTCCACACAATAGATTAGTGTTCAAACTCAAAGAAATCGGTCTAGATGAAAATGCTTGTTCTTGGGTAGAACATTGGCTTAAAACAGAGTACAAAGAGTTGTCATTAATGGTAAATTTTCAAGCTGGACAGAGGTGGCAAGTGGTGTCCCTCAGGGGTCTGTTCTGGGACCCCTTCTATTTAACATGTTTATAAATGATCTTGAAGACTGCATTGAAAGTCATGTTTTAGTGTTTGCAGATGACACCAAACTTTGTAAAACAATACAGTGTGAGCAAGATATTACTTTGCTGCAGAGGGATTTAGATAGACTGGGGGACTGGGCACTCAAATGGCAGATGAAATTTAATGTTGAAAAATGCAAAGTTATGCACTTCGGCGTAAAGAATACACAAGCAACGTATACCCTTAATGGAAGCGAATTAGGGATAACAACACATGAAAAGGACTTGGAAATTGTTATAGACAACAAACTATGCAACAATGTGCAATGTCAATCAGCAGTGGCCAAGGCCAGTAAGGTATTGTCATGCATGAAAAAGGGCATTCATTCTCGGGACAAGAATATAATTTTGCCTCTTTATAAATCACTGGTAAGACCCCATATTGAATATGCTGTGCAATTTTGGGCACCTGTTCTAAAGAAGGATATTATGGCACTAGAAAAAGTGCAGAGGCGGGCTACAAAACTAATAAAAGGAATGGAACATATTGGCTATGAAGAAAGGTTAACAAATTTAAACCTATTTAGTTTAGAAAAGCGTCGCCTGAGAGGAGATATGATAACATTATACAAATATATTCGGGGCCAATACAAACCATTGTGTGGAAATCTATTCACAAACCGGACTTTACATAGGACACGAGGCCATGCGTTTAGACTGGAAGAAAGAAGATTTCGTCTAAGGCAAAGGAAAGGTTTTTTTACTGTAAGAACAATCAGGATGTGGAATTCTCTGCCTGAAGAAGTGGTTTTATCAGAGTCCATACAGATGTTCAAACGGCTACTAGATGCGTACTTGCAAGAACAGAATATTCAAGGATATAATCTTTCAATGTAGGGTAATAACTGCTTGATCCAAGGATAAATCTGACTGCCATTCTGGGGTCAAGAAGGAATTTTTTTTTCCTAGCTCGTTGCAAAATTGTGCTTCATAGTGTTTTTTTTTGCCTTCTTTTGGATCAACAGCAAAAAACAAATGTGAGGTAGGCTGAACTTGATGGACGCAAGTCTCTTTTCAGCTATGTAACTATGTAACTCAAACACCGACTCTAACTCAAACAACGACTCTAACTCAAACACCGAACTAACTCAAACAACGAACTAACTCAAACACCGAACTAACTCAAACACCAAACTAACTCAAACACCGACTCTAACTCAAACACCGAACTAACTCAAACACCGAACTAACTCAAACACCGACTCTAACTCAAACACCGAACTAACTCAAACATCGACTCTAACTCAAACACCGACCTAACTCAAACAACGAACTAAGTCAAACACTGACTCTAACTCAAACACCGACCTAACTCAAACAACGAACTAACTCAAACACTGACTCTAACTCAAACACCGACCTAACTCAAACACCGAACTAACTCAAACACCGACTCTAACTCAAACACCGAACTAACTCAAACACCTAACTAACTCAAACACTTAACTAACTCAAACACTGACTCTAACTCAAACACTGACTCTAACTCAAACACCAAACTAACTCAAACACCGAACTAACTCAAACACCTAACTAACTCAAACACTGACTCTAACTCAAACACTGACTCTAACTCAAACACCGAACTAACTCAAACACTGACTCTAACTCAAACACCGACTCTAACTCAAACACTGACTCTAACTCAAACACCGAACTAATTCAAACACCGAACTAACTCAAACACCGACTCTAACTCAAACACCTACTCTAACTCAAACACGACTCTAACTCAAACATCGACCTAACTCAAACACCGAACTAACTCAAACACCGACTCTAACTCAAACACCGACTCTAACGCAAACACGACTCTAACTCAAACTTCGACCTAACTCAAACACCGAACTAACTCAAACACCTAACTAACTCAAACACTGAACTAACTCAAACACCGACTCTAACTCAAACACCGAACTAACTCAAACACTGACTCTAACTCAAACACCAAACTAACTCAAACACCGAACTAACTCAAACACCGAACTAACTCAAACACCTAACTAACTCAAACACTGAACTAACTCAAACACCAACTCTAACTCAAACACCGAACTAACTCAAACACTGACTCTAACTCAAACACCAAACTAACTCAAACACCGAACTAACTCAAACACCGACCTAACTCAAACAACGAACTAACTCAAACACGAACTAACTAAAACACTGACTCTAACTAAAACACCAACCTAACTCAAACACCAACATAACGCAAACACCAACCTAACTCAAACACCTGCCTAACGCAAACACCAACCTAACTCAAACACCAACCTAAAGCATATACCAAGCTAACGAATATACCAACCTAACTCGAACATCAACCTACCGCAAATACCAGCCTAACACCAACCTAACTTAAACACCAACCTAACGCAAACACCCAGCTAACGCAAACACCAACCTAACGCAAACACCCACCTAACGCAAACACCAACCTAAAGCAAATACCAACCTAACACAAACACAAACCTAACTCATACACCAACCTAATGCATATGCCAACCTGACGCAAACACCAACCTAAAGTAAAAACCAACCTGACGCAAACACCTACCTAACTCAAACACCCGCCTAACTCAAACACCAACCTAATGCAAACACCAACCTAACGCAAACACCAACCTAATGCAAACACCAACCTAATGCAAACACCAACCTAACGCAAACACCAACCTAACTCAAACACCAACCTATTGCAAACACCAACCTAACTCAAACACCAACCTAACGCAAATACCAACCTAACGCAAACACCAACCTAACGCAAACACCCGCCTAACTCAAATACCAACCTAACGCAAACACCAAGATCAGTAGAAACATATATTGCTTTAAAAATCAATCTTTACTCTATTGCTGATCCGTTTTTTGTTTTTTGTAATCTTTCCTGGGATGTGCCATTGTTGCTTGCTTGAGGAAAAGTAAATAAAGGGGTGCAAATGAGAATTAAAGTAAAAGACCCTTTCTTGCAGCCTGGGTCCCAAACAGAACATTAGCTACCAGGACTCACAGCTACCAAGAGGGAGAATACCTGCAGCACTTATCTTATATTATTCTTCTATTTCTGAGTTTCTCTTTTTACTTATCTCCCCTACAATATTGCTGCTTAATTGTTAACTTTGTACCTTCCATGCTCATCCCTTGTTTTGATAATTGTTTATTTGGTTAGTATTGCGCTAATAGTCTTGTCAATTTATGTCCACCATGTATGACTGTGGCGGAGCTCCAATATTCAGCATCAATATCTCTGCTGTAGACTCCTTGTAACTGAGGAAGCAATACGATATCCAAGGCACAATCCCCCCAGTAATCCCCCCAGTAATCCCCCCAGTAACTGGATGACACACAGTTCTGGGAGTCAACTGATTTTTATTCAACCACAGCCGGCTTATATGCAACTCCCCATGCAAGGGGTTTCTTAATTACATACCAGGGTTTTCCCCTGGTGGACCTTAGTGGGGACAAGTAAATAGTTCACAAACTCCTCCTCTGTGCCTCGGAGATAACTGAGCAAGAACAACTCTTTAATTATATTATCTCCCAGGTACAGAAAATATACAATATTGTAAAACCACATCAAAAATATTTGATGTGGTTTTTAGCAAGAGTTGGTGGAGATAAAGGGCAGCACTCTACTCTCTTCCAGTTCTGTTTCACTCCACCTTGTTTGATTCCTACCTCTTGTCCTCTTGTGTTTTACGCCCCACCTCCTATAGACTGTAAGATCGTTTGAGCAGGGTCCTCTTCAACCTATTGTTCCTATAAGTTTTTTTAATTGTATAATTTATTGTTAAAACTCCCCTTTTGATAATATTGTAAAGCGCTACGGAATATGCTGGCGCTATATAAATATAGTAATAATAATAATAATAATAATAATAATAATAATATGTTACTGGCACTGTGAGGGGATAGATACATCCAGACTGGGAGAGGAGTCGCTGTTCGAGTATTCATTTTTTATTTTTTTAGTCTTCATAGAATGCTGAAACAGAAGACCTAGAGAAGAGACAGAACCTTCATTCTCAATGCGACCTTTACCACCAGCTCCACCACCTGAAATACACCCACTACAAATGACTCGTATAGACTCCCAAAGGAATCTACCTGCTTCTCCTGACATGTTATAAATGACTCCTGGTCAGGATCCAGTGGGGAGACAGACAAACTGACAGACAGACATTTGTAGTACAAGTTCTAGGAGCAGTAAGTCTGCCAGGAACATGTTGGTTCAGGTAAAGGAAGAGAGAGAACGTTTGCCTAGGAGAAATATTCTTGTCACGTAAAAATCCCACTATTAATCAAAAATCACATTAAAGCTGGTGGAACGAAGACTCCCTCACTGCTCTATAATAATAGGCCCAGATAAGATAAAATTGGTAATTGTACGTTGACTTGTCAGGGAAGTTGCTGTAAAGTGGAGCCGAGATGCCCGAGCCCTATTCAGTCTGCTAATAGCTTTCATTATGCACTTTTCCTGATTTATTCTGTCTATTTCCCTAACACACAGACAGCTTTAATTGAAAGTGACTTATTACGTACTGCTAACGGCAAGAAGAATTTAGTTCAAATAAATGTTAATTTTACAAGTCTGATTTTTTTAATTCATAAAACATTAGTGTTATACTGCATTGAAGCATACACAATTTACATATCAACATATTAGCCAGTCATTAGCCAACGTCAAGAGCTGGGGTGGGGTTTACAGGATCCGATAGACAATCAGACAAACAGACAGACTGGCACCCCCATCATGCTCATCCAGGCAGTGCATGTATAGTAAGAGATCCACAGACCAGTCAGACCATTAGATAAAATCCCCCCGAGGCATTGAGAGAGAACTTTATAAAGTGTCCATCCGGGGACAGCTGGGGTTCAGAGGTTTCAAATAATAGCTATTTGGAGGAGTTAAGATGGTTCTTACGCTGTGCCTAATGTTCTTACTCCAAAATACATTTTTAAATAATAATTCATTAATTATTCTAATTAATTGGTTTTGAGCAGTAGGATAAGTTACGAGGAAGACTTTGATATTCTGATATTCAGTTTGTAAGGAGTTACAAGGAATGTTTGGTTAAGATATGAGGATCTATAACAAAGCGTTCAATAAACGATGGGAGGAGTTATAAGGAAAGTTTTGATAAACGATGGGAGGAGTTATAAGGGAGATTTAGATAAATGATGGGAGGAGTTATAAGGGAGGTTTCAATAAACGATGGGGGGAGTTATAAGGGAAGTTTCAATAAACGATGGGAGGAGTTATGAGGGAGGTTTAGATAAATGATGGGAGGAGTTATAAGGGAGGTTTCAATAAACGATGGGGGGAGTTATAAGGGAAGTTTCAATAAACGATGGGAGGAGTTATGAGGGAGGATTAGATAAATGATGGGAGGAGTTATAAGGGAGGTTTCAATAAACGATGGGAGGAGTTATAAGGGAGGTTTAGATAAATGATGGATGGAGTTATAAGGGAGGTTTCAATAAATGATAGGAGGAGTTATAAGGGAGGTTTCGATAAACAATGGGAGAAGTTATAAGGGAGATTTAGATACATGATGGGAGGAGTTATAAGGGAGGTTTCAATAAACGATGGGAGGAGTTATAAGGGAGGTTTCAATAAACGATGGGAGGAGTTATAAGGGAGGTTTAGATAAATGATGGGAGGAATTATAAGGGAGGTTTTGATAAACGATTGGAGGAGTTATAAGGAAGGTTTAGATAAATGATGGGAGGAGTTATAAGGGAGGTTTAGATAAATGATGGGAGGAGTTATAAGGGAGATTTAGATAAATGATGGGAGGAGTTATAAGGGAGGTTTCAATAAACGATGGGGGGAGTTATAAGGGAAGTTTCAATAAACGATGGGAGGAGTTATGAGGGAGGTTTAGATAAATGATGGGAGGAGTTATAAGGGAGGTTTCAATAAACGATGGGAGGAGTTATAAGGGAGGTTTAGATAAATGATGGATGGAGTTATAAGGGAGGTTTCAATAAATGATAGGAGGAGTTATAAGGGAGGTTTCGATAAACAATGGGAGAAGTTATAAGGGAGATTTAGATACATGATGGGAGGAGTTATAAGGGAGGTTTCAATAAACGATGGGAGGAGTTATAAGGGAGGTTTCAATAAACGATGGGAGGAGTTATAAGGGAGGTTTAGATAAATGATGGGAGGAATTATAAGGGAGGTTTTGATAAACGATTGGAGGAGTTATAAGGAAGGTTTAGATAAATGATGGGAGGAGTTATAAGGGAGGTTTAGATAAATGATGGGAGGAGTTATAAGGGAGGTTTAGATAAATGATGGGAGGGGTTATAAGGGAGGTTTCAATAAACGATGGGAGGAGTTATAAGGGAGGTTTAGATAAATGATGGGAGGAGTTATAAGGGAGGTTTAGATAAATGATGGGAGGAGTTATAAGGGAGGTTTAGATAAATGATGGGAGGGGTTATAAGGGAGGTTTCAATAAACGATGGGAGGAGTTATAAGGGAGGTTTAGATAAATGATGGGAGGAGTTATAAGGGAGGTTTAGATAAATGATGGGAGGAGTTATAAGGGAGGTTTAGATAAATGATGGGAGGGGTTATAAGGGAGGTTTCAATAAACGATGGGAGGAGTTATAAGGGAGGTTTAGATAAATGATGGGAGGAGTTATAAGGGAGGTTTAGATAAATGATGGGAGGAGTTACAAGGAATGTTTGGTTAAGATATGAGGAACTATAACAAAGCTTTCAATAAACGATGGGAGGAGTTATAAGGAAGGTTTCGATAAACGATGGGAGCAGTTATAAGGAAGGTTTAAATAAATGATTGGAGGAGTTATAAGGAAGGTTTAGATAAAGGATCGGAGGAGTTATAAGGGAGTTTTAGATAAATGATGGGAGAAGTTATAAGGGAGTTTTCAATAAACGATGGGAGGAGTTATAAGGGAGGTTTAGATAAATGATGGGAGGAGTTATAAGGAAGGTTTAGATAAACGATGGGAGGAGTTATAAGGGAGGTTTAGATAAATGATGGGAGGAGTTATAAGGGAGGTTTCGATAAACGATGGGAGGAGTTATAAGGGAAGTATAGATAAATGATAGGAGGAGTTATAAGGAAGGTTTAGATAAATGATGGGAGGAGTTATAAGGGAGGTTTCAATAAACGATGGGTGGAGTTATAAGGGAGGTTTAGATAATAAATGATGGGAGGAGTTATAAGGAAGGTTTAGATAAACAATGGAATGAGTTATAAGGGAGGTTTAGATAAATGATGGGAGGAGTTATAAGGAAGGTTTAGATAAATGATGGGAGGAGTTATAAGGAAGGTTTCGATAAACAATGGGAGGAGTTATAAGGGAGGTTTAAATAAATGATGGGAGGAGTTATAAGGAATGGTTTAGATAAATGATGGGAGGAGTTATAAGGGAGGTTTAGATAAATGATGGAAGGAGTTATAAGGGAGGTTTAGATAAATGATGGGAGGCGTTATAAGGGAAGTTTCGATAAACAATGGGAGAAGTTATAAGGGAGATTTAGATAAATGATGGAGGAGTTATAAGGGAGGTTTCAATAAACGATGGGTGGAGTTATAAGGGAGGTTTGGATAAATGATGGGAGGAGTTATAAGGGAGGTTTAGATAAATGATGGGAGGAGTTATAAGGAAGGTTTAGATAAACGATGAGAGGAATTATAAGGGAGGTTTAGATAAATGATGGGAGGAGTTTCAAGGAATGTTTGGTTAAGATATGAGGAACTATAACAAAGCTTTCAATAAACGATGGGAGGAGTTATAAGGAAGGTTTCGATAAACGATGGGAGCAGTTATAAGGAAGGTTTAAATAAATGATTGAATGAGTTATAAGGAAGGTTTAGATAAAGGATCGGAGGAGTTATAAGGGAGTTTTAGATAAATGATGGGAGGAGTTATAAGGGAGGTTTCAATAAACGATGGGAGGAGTTATAAGGGAGGTTTAGATAAATGATGGGAGGAGTTATAAGGGAGGTTTAGATAAATGATGGGAGGAGTTATAAGGAAGGTTTAGATAAACGATGGGAGGAGTTATAAGGGAGGTTTAGATAAATGATGGGAGGAGTTATAAGGGAGGTTTCGATAAACGATGGGAGGAGTTATAAGGGAGGTTTAGATAAATGATAGGAGGAGTTATAAGGAAGGTTTAGATAAATGATGGGAGGAGTTATAAGGGAGGTTTCAATAAACGATGGGTGGAGTTATAAGGAAGGTTTAGATAAACAATGGAAGGAGTTATAAGGGAGGTTTAGATAAACAATGGGAGGAGTTATAAGGGAGGTTTAGTTAAATAATGGGAGGAGTTAAAGGAAGGTTTAGATAAACAATGGGAAGAGTTCTGACAAAGGTTTCAATAAACGATGAGATTAATTATAATTAAGGTTTAGATATACGATGGGATTTATTATAATGAAGGTTTAGATAAACAATATAAAAACAAAGTGGTAAAACCGAGCCAAAGAAATATAAGAGGTGAATTAAAAGTGGTTTAGAATATACATACATACAGGAATTCCAGTGGTATGGTGGTGTATATAACCCTCAAAAGAAATAAAATACAAAACAATGATAGTGCAATACGTCAATAGTAAAAGAACATAAATAGACTGTTTAAAAGACTAACTCACACTTTGCAGAGCTACTAAGAGCTCTGCCGTACAGTGCCTGGACGGTACAATCCCTGTGTCGGGATATAAGGGTGATGGTACAGTGCGGTATCCGATTCTCCACAATCGTATATATAGGAAAAGATGAAAATAAAATCCAATGGTACAGTATGTACAGTAAAAAGGTGGTATTTTTATAAAAGCAGGTATCCTACTTACAATTTCCAGAGCAATGCCTTGCTCTTGTGATGACAGCGTGTGGTGGTATGATCCCCACCAAAGGAAATAGGAAGTAAGCAAGATTCATCAAATGTAGTAATAAAACTGGAACTTTATTAATACATAGAAATAAAAACTATATTTAAAAATAGACTATGAGTCTCTATTCTGACCCCACCCTTCCTTGTACTATAGGGCACTTTTAACATTGGACATATTGAGCACTCAGATCCAAGCTATCTGGGGATATGTTGGACATTTAGGCTAAACATTGTATTATATGAGTTATGTATTTTTATGTGGATTTTGTAACAGTTTCTGACTTAGAGATATTTCCTGTACCTGGAGATAATTAAGTTACCACAGCCACTTCATTATTATTATTATTAAATTACTTATAGAGCGCCATCAAATTCCGCAGTGCTTTACAGTGGGGTGACGAACAGACATGTAGTTGTAACCAGACAAGTTGGACACACTGGAACAGAGGGGTTGAGGGCCCTGCTCAATGAGCTTACATGCTAGAGGAGGGGGGTAAAATGACACAAAAAGGTAATTTTTGTAATAAGCCAATTATCTCCAGGATAGAGGAGAAGATAGACCGGCTGCACAGCCTAAATCTGTGGAACTGTTTGGGGCATGAAAGCCATGCTTGCGGTCGGTCAGATGTGACTTCCAAAAAACCTTTGAACCCCTGCTCTGATCTGGGTGATTTTGGATATGTTGTTCACCCAGATGAGAGCTATCCAGGGATGTAGGATTTATGGGGATATGTTGTGGTATTGGGGTGTTTCTGGACTTTGGGGAAAATGTGTGTTTTTCTGCCTGTGGATAATTAGGTTATTGTAGTAGCTGCTTTCATTATATCCCAGGCAGAGGGGAGGGCTTGTGTGCTGTGTGTGGGAGTGTCGGACATTATTGTATTGTTTTGATTGGATTGTGTCCTTTGTGTCCTGTGCTCCACAACGTCCACGTGGGTGGCAACCTTGTGGGGAAAATGTGTATAAAAGAAATGACTTTGTGCTAAAATTAAACAGACTTGTTCTACCCTTCATGAAGTTTCGGCTCATGTTTGGGGGATTGGAGAACTACCTACACCAGTGGCGTACTAGGGGGGGCGGAGGGGGCAGTCCGCCCGGGTGCCACCAGGGTGGGGGGTGCCATGACCCTCATGCTGCAGCCGCCCGAGCGCTCTGTAGAGAGCCTCAGGTGGCTGCAGCTTTGCCCGGGCTGGTGCGTCCATGAGGGGCGCAGCATTAGGAGAGGGGCTGACAGGAGGGAAGCACTCAGCGCTCAGCGCTCCCTCCTGTCACTCCCTAAGTGTAGCGTGGCTGAGCCCTCTATGGTCAGCGGGTACTGGGAGCATCTGTCTCCTGTTCCCGGCCGGACTAACAGGAAGTACACACTGAGTGTGCACTTCCTTTTAGTCCAGCCGGGTACAGGAAACAAAGGCTCCCTGTACCCGTGGACCATAAAGGGCTCGGCCACGCTACAACAGTGGTGGGGGGGGGATAAAGAAATTTTGGAGAGGATAAAGAAAAGGAAGGGGAGAAAGAAATTGGGAGGGAAAGAAATTGGGGGGGATAAAAAAGATTGGGAGGGGGATAAAAAAAGAAAAATTGGGAGGGATAAAGAAAAATTGGGGATAAAGAAAGTTGGGAGGGATAAAGAAAGATTGGGGGATAAAGAAAAGAAATTGGGAGGGGAGATAAAAAAGAAATTGGGAGGGGATAAAGAAAGATTGGGGTGATAAAGAAAAATTGGGAGGGGGTAAAGAAAGAAATTGGGAGGGGGCAGAAGGAAATTGGAGAGGGGGAGAGAAGAAAATTGGAGGGGGGGAGGGAAGGAAATTGGAGGGAGGGAGAGAAGGAAATTGGAGGGGGGGAGAGATTGACATTCATCACACACGATGCACCACTTGCACACAGAAAAACACACAATGCATTACACACACAGACACACATACACAAGCAATGCAACCGTTACACACAATGCATCCCGTACAGACACACACACTGCATCCCTTACACACACAGACACACATACACAAGCAATGCAACCATAACACACAATGCATCCCGTACAGACACACACACTGCATCCCTTACACACACAGAAACACACACTCAATGCACCCCTTACACACACTGCATCCCGTACATACACAGAAACACACCTTGCAGCCCTTACACATACAAACACAGATTCACACAATGCATTCCTTACACACATATCAGGACATCCCCTACACACTCCACCCCCTGTGAACAAACTCATTGGTGGAACATGAAGGCGGACCCTGGGATCCAGACCTTGAGCTGTGTAAAGGGCCCCCCAAAAATGGAGCTGCTTCCCGTTCTCCCAGAACATTGATTTTTGTGACAACAGTTACAAACCGCCTCCAGAGAGCCTGTTTTACACCAGACCAGTGGAGCCAGATGGCAGCTAGAGCCCATCATCATCCTCATGTGGTTGTAAGTAGGCAATCTAGTATATTATTCGTGGCACTAAGCTCTAATTTAACAATATAGTCCCCAGAACCACTGCAGCTTAATGTAATGGTTCTGGTGTCTATAGCCTGTCCCTGCAGGCCTTTTAATGTAAACACGGCGGCACTGCAGCACTGGCGTTAGTTAACATGGCAAATCATATGGGTGGGGCATTGTGATGTCACATGGGGGGGCGGCAAACTTTACTTTTGTCTAGGGCTGCAAAAATCCTTGCACCGGCCCTGGCTGGAGGGGGCTGTGTGAGCTGTGGCCGCACAGTGTCCCATGGTAGTTAGGGTGCCGTGCGGCCAGTACAGCTCACACAAGCAAACATCTGATAAACTGGCCGCACGGAGGAAAAGTGTATGTGTGACTGTCTGCCTGTGACTGTTTGATGTTGCCTGTAACCGTGTGTGACTGTCTGTGACTGTGTGCATGTGACTGTCTGCTGCTGTCATGTGTGTTTGGCAATGTATATATGACTGTCTGTGACTGCATGTGTGTCTGTATGCGTGTGACTGTCTGCCTGTAACTCTGTGTGACTGCCTGTAACTGAGTGTGTGACAGTCTGCCTGTAACTAAGTGTGTGACTGTCTGTCTGTAACTGATTGTGTGACTGTCTGCCTGTAACTAAGTGTGTGACTGTCTGTCTGTTACTGATTGTGTGACAGTCTGCCTGTAACTAAGTGTGTGACTGTCTGTCTGTAACTGATTGTGTGACTGTCTGCCTGTAACTAGGTGTGTGACTGTCTGTCTGTAACTGAGTGTGTGACTGTCTGCCTGTAAATGTGTGTGTGGGGCTGCAGGGATTTTGTAGAAGGGGGCAGGGGTTTTGTATTGGGACAGGAGTCTTTATAAGGGGGGATAAGTAGGGGATTTGTGGAAGGGGGTTGCGGGGGTTGTGTAGACTGGGCAGTACAGGATTTGTAGAAGGCGCAGGACAGAGGTTTTGTAGGAGGGGCGGGGCAGGACAAGGGTTTTGTAGGAGGGGCTGACAGCGGTTTTGCAAAGTTTACAAATTGTAAAAAAAAAGAAAGAAATCCTTTAACATTTTTTACAGGTTTTTTTTTTTGGGGGGGGAGGGGGGGCAAGGGGGTGCCAAGCACAGGATCTGCCCCGGGTGCCAAATGCTCTAGGAATGCTCTAGGTACGCCCCTGACCTACACTCTGGGTATTGCTATAATCACTATACTCCCCAGAGTAAGCTCTTGTAAGAGCTTGTTCCTGTTCCTGCTCTCTGGATTTAGGAGAGGTCTGCCTTCTGGAAGCTGGTCCCTAGTCTAGGGCCCAGAGTAGGAGGAAGACGGCGAGACCCCAACCAAGCTGTGGTGGTTTGTGGGGTCTGCGGTGGTTATGGTGTCTAGTGGAGTGCTTGGAGCCCTCGGGAAGCACTAGGAGCATCCGTCAACGGAAGGTTCCCAGTCGGGGTGCCAGGCGTTCCGTTACAGAGGAAGGTTTAGATAGATGATGGGAGGAGTTATAAGGAAGGTTTTGATAAACGATAGGACGAGTTATATGGAAGTTTAAGATAAATAATGGGAGGCGTTATAAGGAAGGTTTTAATAAACGATGGGAGGAGTTTTGAGGAAGGTTTAGATAAACGATGGAGATAACCATAGGGAAGGTTTCAATAAACAGTGGGAGAAGTTATAAGGAAGGTTTCTGTAGCAGAGCTCCCGGCCTCTGGGGGGGCGCCCACAAAGAGGTTTCATGGCGGGCTGCCTGCTATAGCTGTCTGGGGATGCTGTGCTGGGCGAGCGGCTCCTTAGCCACCCCCCTGTGCAGCGACTCACCTGCTGGGCTCCTCTCTGCTGTAAATTACCTGTTCGGGCAGTGGGGTTTACTGCAGAGCACTGTGCTTCCTGCAGGCAGGGGAAGCCGGGATATGACCGGGTATCCTGGCTGCCCCCTGCCTGTGAACACCGGACGCACTGTGAAGGGAGCAGGAAGCAGCCTGTGCTCACCGTGCGGCTCTCCTGCTCCTCCAGGAGAGAGAGCAACATCCTGGATCCTGCACCCTGGGCCTCTTCACAGAACCCAGGTATGGCATGGTGAAGGGGGATTGCTTATTGTGTGCATGTTTGTAAATGGGGAGTGTGTTAAATTGGTGTGTTTGTAAATAAAATGTGACTTTATGTAAAGTGGTGTGAGTTTGTGTTTGACTGATATTGTGTGTGTTAATGAGTGTGTAAGTGACAATGTGTGTTAGTGAGAGTGTGTAAGTGTCTCTGGGTGTGTGTGAGAGTGAGTGTGTAAGTGACTCTGGGTGTGTGTGTTAGTGAGAGTGTGCAAGTGACTGTGGGTGTGTGTGAGAGTGTGTAAGTGACTCTGGGTGTGTGTGTTAGTGAGAGTGTGTAAGTGATAATGTGTGTTAGTGAGAGTGTGCAAGTGACTCTGGGTGTGTGTGCTAGTGAGTGTGCAAGTGACACTGTTAGTGAGTATGTAATTCAGAGTTTAGTGAATAAACCTCTGAGGGAATGCAGTTGCATTCATGAGGGGGCGTCTAAATGTATTGTTGCCTATGGCGGCAAGAATCCTTGCACCGGCCCTGGCTCCCTGTACCCCGGCTGGGTACCTCCACCAAGGACCGCTTCCTAGCTGGAACCGGGGAAAAACATCAACGCTTTTGCCCTAGTCACCGTAGCTTGAATGGGATCCTCCTGGAGCCTCTCAGTCCTTGAGCAGGATAGAGGACTAGCTCTATTCACTCCCAGGGATTGGATGACACACAGTCCTGGGAGCTGTAGTCCTTACATGGACCTTTCCCGCTCAATCCTCCACGAGCTGTGTGATGGTAATCACCGTCACTGGGGATGGAAGACAGACACTATGTAGGTCCCCAGATTCCTTTTGTATTTTGGTCACCCTGTGCTGCGCGTGCGCATTCAGCCGAAGGGGAGGATCGGAGGAGGAGAGCTCCCCACCCGGCGCTGGAAAAAAAGTAAGTTTTAACCCTTTCCTCTCCCCAGAGCCGGGCGGGAGGGGGTCCCTGAGGGTGGGGGCACCCTCAGGACACTATCGTGCCAGGAAAACGAGTATGTTTTCCTAGCACTATAGTGGTCCTTTAAAGTTAGTTAAGTGTCATCTGGTGTTTGGTCCAGGGTGGAAAAGGCCCTCAGTGATCCCAGTCAAGCCTCGGCAACTGGGTCTGAAGTAAATCAGTACAACTGATTTTAATGAGTCAAACTCTGCCTTTTACGCACAGACCCCAGCAGGGGGTCTCCATTGCATTCAGCTCAAGCCTCTCCCTGGAATCTCTGGGTTCTGGGAGATAATTGCGTTAAAAGACTGGTAAGCTAATTATCTCCCAGGAACAGAGAGGAAAACACAAAATATAAAAACATAAAAGTACCCCAAAACATAATAAAAACCTAAAATAAACCCACAAATAATACATCCCGAAATAGCCCTGACCTGAGCGCACAACATATCCAAATAGCACTTAGATCCATGCAGTGTAGGGGAACCCACGAAGTCCTCATGACGAAATTAGTTCCATAGCGTTCGCGACTAAGTACCGCTGAGGACTATTCGTGGGTTTGGTTCATGTGAAAAGCAGTCAGAGAGCTAGCGTTCGGTTCCATTCGTATGAAGGGAAAGTGCCGAACCAGGGGCAACCAGGGAATGCTGCTAATGGTGGCTGGGCAGGGTAGCTACGAAACAGTGTCCCAGACCTGGACCATAGTCGGTGAGCAGGAGGCCAGCTTCCACACTCCTCCAGGATTTTGTGGCAACCGTATGTGGGAAGGAGCGTTTGTAACAGTTTCGATAAACAATGGGAGTAGTGTTAAGGAAGGTTTAGATAAATGATTGGAGGAGTTATAAGGAGGGCTTTCATAAACGATGGAGTAGTGTTAAGGAAGCTTTCGATAAACGATGGGAGTAGTGTTAAGGAAGGTTTTGATAAATGATGGGAGTAGTGTTAAGGAAGGTTTTGATAAATGATGGGAGTAGTGTTAAGGAAGGTTTCGATAAATGATGGGAGTAGTGTTAAGGAAGGTTTCGATAAACGATGGAGTGTTAAGGAAGGTTTCGCTAAATGATGGGAGTAGTGTTAAGGAAGGTTTCGATAAACAATGGAGTGTTAAGGAAGTTTTCGATAAATGATGGGAGTAGTGTTAAGGAAGGTTTCAATAAACGAGGAGTGTTAAGGAGTTTTACAGGGATATCGGGGTTTGTTTTGGTTAGGGAATTTAGTACCAGTAGAGATTTGCGTCAGAATTTGCAATCTTGATAAACGGTCTTGTTAAACTGTGCTCTGGAGCTACAATGAGTCCCATTAATTAATGCATTCATCCCGGCACCGTGATTCATGCCCCCAAAGAATTGCATTTTTATCAATTACTAGCTTGTAACGCTTAGGGTTTCTTTAATCTGCTAATCAGAGGCGGTTAAATATGCGCTGTACATGTTATAAATCATTTTGTGACGGCTGCTGCAATAGGAGCGTGAGGCTCCTTCTAACTGCTTCTTAAGTTGTCTGTGTCAGCTTCTCCTTTCAACAAACATCTGCACTTTATCGCCGTTTGAAGGAATATGTCTTTCTCCATACACGTTGTCCTCTGCAGACTCTCCTCCTGCAGTTCTTTGAAGCCATCTGCTCTGGATAAACGTCTAAGTATGTATGAAATGCAAACACACTGCACCCAGCCGCTGCCTGCAGGATCTTCCCATTTATCTCTCACCCTATTTACTAAACGATACGCTGTCTTTTTAATGCTTTGTGCGCTGCAGAGAGCCGCGTGGTCAGGTGCGCCTGTGGTTGGGGAGCTGACAGATGTCACAGTCTTTTCTCTGACACTAAACCTTTTTTAGATCGGTTCAGTATTTGGAGAAAACTCCTGGGACGTCCGTGGAATGCTGAACTTGATTGAGACTTTTTGATCACTCAAGTTACTCAGCCGGCGAAGCTGTGATGATAGAATGCTGGCAACTTCGGCTGCCTTAGAGTGAATTTGTGATGCAGTAAATGGCGATTCTAGCGCTTTGCCGTAAAGTAAATTTGTGATGCAGTAAATGGCGACTCTAGCACTTTGCCGTAAAGTGAAGTTGTGATGCAGTAAATGGCGATTCTAGCGCTTTGCCATAAAGTAAAGTTGTGATGCAGTATATAGCGATTCTAGCGCTTTGCCGTAAAGTGAAGTTGTGATGCAGTATATAGCGATTCTAGCGCTTTGCCGTAAAGTAAAGTTGTGATGCAGTATCAACACCTGGCAGCGTTGGAAGGTAGATGATGCGCAGTACGGGCACACTGCGGGCGCAGTAAGGTTATAAACGCCAGTATTAATATACTCCCTGTGCAGGTGTCTTGTGATCCAGATTTAGAATTCTGGACATGATTCTAATAAAAGCAGGATCCAGAAAAGCAAAGAATATGAGAACGGACAAAATCTTAGAGAAACTCAGTAGCTTGCCCTTCGGTAAATCCCAGCTCACAGAGACGATATCTGAAGCATATCAGACTGGCCTCATCCATACGGGCAGTTCAGAACTGTCCATGTTCTCTATGCAGAAGAGATACGGCAAGCCCAGACGACCGTTTCGGCCTTCTTTGGGCCTCGTCAGTGAGGTGTAGCTGATATCCCTCTAGCACACTGAGCATGCCTTGTGTGATCCAGAACCCTGAGGAATAAACGTTAAAATTTCTTTCAAATCTTTTGTTCTCTCATATCCTCATATTGTACAGAACACGTTAATTTGCTGCATATTTTCCTGCTTTTTTCCTGGTTTGAGCCCTCGGCCTGTCATGGCGGCGTGAGCCACACAGTAGTAGATATGGAGCAGTAGTTGTTGTTGTTGAAAGGTTTTAGTGTAAAATCCAGATGTTGTGATTCTGATCCATGTCTAATCGCTGGTCATTATACTCCCGTCATGTCAGAGCAAAGAACGCGGAGAATGAATAGAGAGACTTGGGAGAAAACCTGGGATTACTTAATACAGAGTATATTGTGACCTCTGTATTACATACAATACCACGGCCACGGTGCTATACAGAGTCTATTAATATACAGTATATTGTGACCTCTGTATTACATACAATACCACGGCCACGGTGCTATACAGAGTCTATTAATATACAGTATATTGTGACCTCTGTATTACATACAATACCACGGCCACGGTGTAATACAGAGTCTATTAATATACAGTATATTGTGACCTCTGTATTACATACAATACCACGGCCACGGTGCTATACAGAGTCTATTAATATACAGTATATTGTGACCTCTGTATTACATACAATACCACGGCCACGGTGTAATACAGAGTCTATTAATATACAGTATATTGTGACCTCTGTATTACATACAATACCACAGCCACGGTGTAATACAGAGTCTATTAATATACAGTATATTGTGACCTCTGTATTACATACAATACCACGGCCACGGTGCTATACAGAGTCTATTAATATACAGTATATTGTGACCTCTGTATTACATACAATACCACGGCCACGGTGTAATACAGAGTCTATTAATATACAGTATATTGTGACCTCTGTATTACATACAATACCACAGCCACGGTGTAATACAGAGTCTATTAATATACAGTATATTGTGACCTCTGTATTACATACAATACCACGGCCACGGTGCTATACAGAGTCTATTAATATACAGTATATTGTGACCTCTGTATTACATACAATACCACGGCCACAGTGTAATACAGAGTCTATTAATATACAGTATATTGTGACCTCTGTATTACATACAATACCACGGCCACGGTGTAATACAGAGTCTATTAATATACAATATAGTGTGACCTCTGTGTCAGACTCTGACACCGACACACAAACATACCCACACAGAAACACACACACACAGACTCTGACAGACACACAGATACATACAGGCACACATACCTTTACACACACAGTGACACACACACAGACACATTGTATAGAGTCAGCAGGCACAATGCAATGTGTGTGGAGAATCATAAATTACTACAAACCGACTGATTGTGTTTTAAAATGAATGCATGAAAAGTGACACTCCCTGGGGTGACATCTGATCAGAATGAAATCCCAGCCCGAATGTGTGAGAAACGCTTAAACTCTAGCCGACATGAAGCAGCCCGGTTTGTCTACTTGTAATACGTATTTATAGTTACATCCATCACGTTTAACCTTTTACATTCTCTGCTGCTCATACAAAACAAAGAAATTCCCACAAACTGCGAAAAAAATAATTTCTCGCGAAATTCGCGGGGAAACTGAAATGGTGCAATCAAAACAACAATCCAGGGAAAGTATGCCAGGGGATACGGGTACACATGGGCTATTGGCTATAGCCACATTAAGCATACAGAGACACAAGGTGGCAGCTCGGGGCCCAGGGGACACAGGTGCACATGGGGTATTGGCTATAGCCACATTAACTATACAGCTACCCAAGGCGGCAGCTCGGGGCCCAGGGGACACAGGTACACATGGGGTATTGGCTATAGCCCACATATAACTATACAGCAACCCAAGGCGGCAGCTCGGGGGCCCAGGGGATACGGGTACACATGGGGTATTGGCTATAGCCACATTAACTATACAGCAACCCAAGGCGGCAGCTCGGGGGCCCAGGGGATACGGGTACACATGGGCTATTGGCTATAGCCACATTAACTATACAGCAACCCAAGGCGGCAGCTCGGGGGCCCAGGGGATACGGGTACACATGGGGTATTGGCTATAGCCACATTAACTATACAGCTACCCAAGGCGGCAGCTCGGGGCCCAGGGGACACAGGTACACATGGGGTATTGGCTATAGCCACATTAACTATACAGCAACCCAAGGCGGCAGCTCGGGGGCCCAGGGGACACAGGTACACATGGGATATTGGCTATAGCCACATTAATTATACAGCAACCCAAGGCGGCAGCTCGGGGGCCCAGGGGATACGGGTACACATGGGCTATTGGCTATAGCCACATTAACTATACAGCAACCCAAGGCGGCAGCTCGGGGGCCCAGGGGATACGGGTACACATGGGGTATTGGCTATAGCCACATTAACTATACAGCAACCCAAGGCGGTAGCTCGGGGGCCCAGGGGATACGGGTACACGTGGGGTATTGGCTATAGCCACATTAACTATACAGCTACCCAAGGTGGTAGCTCGGGGCCCAGGGGATACGGGTACGCGTGGGGTATTGGCTATAGCCACATTAACTATACAGCGACCCAAGGCGGCAGCTCGGGGCCCAGGGGACACGGGTACACGTGGGGTATTGGCTATAGCCACATTAACTATACAGCTACCCAAGGCGGCAGCTCAGGGCCCAGGGGATACGGTTACACATGGGGTATTTGCTATAGCCGCATTAACTATACAGCTACCCAAGGCGGCAGCTCGGGGCCCAGGGGACACGGTTACACATGGGGTATTGGCTATAGCCGCATTAACTATACAGCAACCCAAGGCGGCAGCTCGGGGCCCAGGGGACACGGGTACACATAGGGTATTGGCTATAGCCACATTAACTATACAGCTACCCAAGGCGGCAGCTCGGGGGCCCAGGGGATACGGGTACACATGGGGTATTGGCTATAGCCACATTAATTATATAGCGACCCAAGGCGGCAGCTCGGGGGTCCAGGGGATACGGGTACACGTGGGGTATTGGCTATAGCCACATTAATTATACAGCGACCCAAGGCGGCAGCTCGGGGGCCCTGGGGATACGGGTACACGTGGGGTATTGGCTATAGCCACATTAACTATACAGCTACCCAAGGCGGCAGCTCGGGGACCAGGGGATACGGGTACACATGGGGTATTGGCTATAGCCACATTAACTATACAGCGACCCAAGGCGGCAGCTCGGGGCCCAGGGGATACGGGTACGCGTGGGGTATTGGCTATAGCCACATTAACTATACAACTACCCAAGCTGGCAGCTCGGGGCCCAGGGGATACGGGTACGCGTGGGGTATTGGCTATAGCCACATTAACTATACAGCTACCCAAGCTGGCAGCTTGAGGCCCAGGGGATACGGTTACACGTGGGGTATTGGCTATAGCCACATTAACTATACAGCTACCCAAGGCGGCAGCTTGAGGCCCAGGGGATACGGTTACACGTGGGGTATTGGCTATAGCCACATTAACTATACAGCTACCCAAGGCGGCAGCTCGGGGGCCCAGGGGATACGGGTACACGTGGGGTATTGGCTATAGCCACATTAACTATACAGCTACCCAAGGCGGCAGCTCGGGGCCCAGGGGATACGGGTACACGTGGGGTATTGGCTATAGCCACATTAACTATACATACAGCCCTACACCTATAGGCAAGCAGCTCGGGGCCCAGGGGATATGGGTACACGTGGGGTATTGGCTATAGCCACATTAACTATACAGCTACCCAAGGCGGCAGCTCTGGTCCAAGGGGATATGGGTACGCGTGGAGTATTGGCTATAGCCACATTAACTATACAGCTACCCAAGCTGGCAGCTTGAGGCCCAGGGGATACGGGTACACGTGGGGTATTGGCTATAGCCACATTAACTATACAGCATTCGGACCGTAGCGAATTGCACATGTCTATAGGAGAGAACTGGAACCTTTATTTCAACAGTATAGGAGGGTACCGGAGACAGAAGTATCAGTCATTCTTAGGGATAGGGATGGTAAGTATTAGTTAATTTTGCTGAAAGACCAATTTAGGTCTTTCAGACTTTTAGTAGATAGCTCCCTGATACCGTGGGAATTAGGGAGTTATCTACTTATTCATTCCTGTCATTCCATTGATTTGAATTCGGGCAATTCGGACATTCGGGTACTTCCGATTGTCCGAATAGATGAATTGTCAAATTGTCGAAGTCCCGAAGTTGCGAAATTACCGAATTGCCGAAGTGCCGAAGTTCCGAAGCACAGTATTGCCCAAGAACTAATATACTTACCCAGTGGAAGAATGAAGAATGTTACACTGTATACAATTTTAAATTAAAAAAAAGTGTACAAACATAGCCAGGATTCAGCTGTAAGCATTTGCAACACTTACAACAATCAAGTAACATTCATTCATATAAAATGTAAGTTACTTAGCCAGTCAGTGTAATGACAGGAATGAATAAGTAGATAACTCCCTAATTCCCACGGTATCAGGGAGCTATCTACTAAAAGGATGAAAGACCTAAATTGGTCTTTCAGCCAAATTTACTAATACTAAGTAAATATTACTTAGTATTAGTAAATTATGCCCCTACTCGCTATACCGCCTGCAAAGCCTTGCCCCGTCCTGCAATTAGGCTCAGAGCACTCTGATTGGTGGGTTTAAGCCATCCAATCAGAGTGCTCTGACAGGTAAATTAAGAGACTGACAGGTAAGTCAGCTTGAAATTCACCAATCAGAGTGCTCTGTGTCATTTTACACAGCGTGAGAAATTTCTTTGGAATTTTCCCTCGCTGTGTAATTTGACTCATAACTCACACTGTGTAATTTGTTATGAGTCAAATTACACAGTGTGGGAAAATGTTTATTTAGGTCCCCCCCCCTTATTAGTATTTAGGGCCCCCACCCACCGTTAAGGGGTGGGGGCCAAAGGGGAGGACAATAGGTCCCCCCATTATTTTACTTTAGGTCTCCCACCCGCCGCTCAGGGGTGGGGGCCAGGGGGGAGGACATTAGGTCCCCCCCCTTATTCTAATTTAGGGCCCCCACCCACCGCTCAGGGGTGGGGGCCAGGGGGGAGGACATTAGGTCCCCCCCTAATTGGTATTTAGGGCCCACACCAACCGCTCAGGGTTGGGGGCCAGGGGGGAGGACATTATTATAATTTAGGGCCCCCACCCACCGCTCAGGGGTGGGGGCCAGGGTGGCAATAGGTCCCCCCTTTAGTTTAAAAGCCCCCACTCACGCGTCGCGGGTGGGGGCTCGGGAGGGGGGACACAGGCTACTCACTGTTTAATAGAAATGCCCCTACTCGCAGTATAGCGAGTAGGTGCAAAATTTACTAATACTAAGTAATTTTTACTTAGTATTAGTAAATTTGTCTGAAAGACCAAACCTAGCCACTTTAAGGCTTACTGAATAACATCAGATGGTTGTCTGCTTTTATTGTATGTAAAGATATATTCACGTGTTTTTGCAATAAAGAGTAATCGTATGTTAATGGCCAAAAGCCGCTAGCATTCATATGGTAGTTTCACGAACAGTGACTTTAGACACTGTTCGTGAAACGGATAAGGTACCGAATGGGAGCCCACACACAGAGGGTTGTGTGGCTCCCATTAACCGATTGCAACATTGTAGAAATCGATAGTTAAGTGCTTTCCTGGGTGTCCGTCGTTCGGCTACCGACCACGCGGCGGTCGGCCATCTTGGATCCTTTGTTAGCCCAGCGGTGTTTGGTCGTCGAGCACCTGGAACTAAAATCGGCAACTCGATGGCGCAAACACCGCTGGACTTCCAGGCCGTTCGGGAGCACCGGTCCTTCTGTATTTTGTTCCCTAATATGTATTCGGTACTTTTAATAAGAATGTAAAATAAAGAATATTTTGTGCGGCGTTCGGTTATTTATGCTGGGATCTGAGCGGTACTTTCACGAAGTGTGCGCTCAGACCCCAGCTATCTACCGAACAGTCATTTAAGGGAATCACATGAATAATATTAAAGTTATGGATTTTTGTGTTAAAACCCGGTTCTGCTGCACGGAGGGATAATCCACTTAACAGGATATTCTAGTGAGAGTATCCCTCACGTACAGCAGTGCATGGTGGGAGAAATGTCCTGCATGTTCAGTTCCCCATGTAGTCCTCTACTCAGGGGTCAAGTCCTGTGGAAAAAAGTGTGGGAACTCACCTAAGATTCCCGCCTCCCCCCCCCTTAAAAAAAAATTACATTCCTATGCATATAGTGCAGTGCAGGGTGTGTATAATGAATGTAGTGTGTTTGTAGTGAATGCAGAGTGTGTATAATGAATGTAGTGTGTTTGTAGTGAGTGCAGTGTGTATAATGAATGTAGTGTATTTGTAGTGAGTGCAGAGTGTGTATAATGAATGCAGTGTGTTTTTAGTGAGTGCAGTGTGTATAATGAATGTAGTGTATTTGTAGTGAGTGCAGTGTGTATAATAAATGTAGTGTGTTTGTAGTGAGTGCAGTGTGTATAGCGAATGCCCCGTGCTAAGTGCCTACCACGCGAATGAATGTAGTGTGTTTGTGCGTGCAGTGTGTATATGAATGCATGTGCTTTGAGTGTGTGTCACTGTGAGTGCTGGATGATGTACCTGAATGAAGTGCAGTGTGTGAGTGCTGTAGTGAGTGCCTGGTAAAATCGGCAACTCGATGGCGCAAACACCGCTGGACTTCCAGGCCGTTCGGGAGCACCGGTCCTTCTGTATTTTGTTCCCTAATATGTATTCGGTACTTTTAATAAGAATGTAAAATAAAGAATATTTTGTGCGGCGTTCGGTTATTTATGCTGGGATCTGAGCGGTACTTTCACGAAGTGTGCGCTCAGACCCCAGCTATCTACCGAACAGTCATTTAAGGGAATCACATGAATAATATTAAAGTTATGGATTTTTGTGTTAAAACCCGGTTCTGCTGCACGGAGGGATAATCCACTTAACAGGATATTCTAGTGAGAGTATCCCTCACGTACAGCAGTGCATGGTGGGAGAAATGTCCTGCATGTTCAGTTCCCCATGTAGTCCTCTACTCAGGGGTCAAGTCCTGTGGAAAAAAGTGTGGGAACTCACCTAAGATTCCCGGTAGTGAGTGCAGTGAATGTAGTGTAGTGAATAATAAATGTAGTGTGTTTGTAGTGAGTGCAGTGTGTAGTGTGTTTGAATGCAGTGTGTAGTGAGTGAGAGTGTGTATATGTTTTTGTAGTGAGTGCAGTGCGTGTGTTATATGATGTGTGTGTGCAGAGTGTGTATAGTGAATGTAGTGTGTTTGTAGTGAGTGCAGAGTGTGTATAATGAATGTAGTGTGTTTGTAGTAAGTGCAAATTGTGTATAATGAATTTAGTGTGTTTGTAGTGAGTGCAGAGTGTGTACAATGAATGAAGTATGTAGTGTGTTTGTAGTGAGTGCAGAGTGTGTACAATGAATGCAGTGTATGTAGTGTGTTTGTAGTGAATGCAGAGTGTGTATAGTGAATGTAGTGTGTAGTGAGTGCAGAATGTGTATAATGAATGCAGAGGGTGTATAGTGAATGTAGTATGTTTGTAGTGAGTGTATAGTTAATGTAGTGTGTTTGTAGTGAGTGAAGAGTGTGTATAATGAATGCAGTATGTGCGTGTGTTGGATGATGTGTGTGTGCGCACTGGATGATGTGTGTGTGAGTGCTGGATGATGTGTGCGTGTGTGAGTGCTGAATGATGTGTGCGTGTGTGAGTGCTAAATGATGTGTGCGTGTGTGAGTGCTGAATGATGTGTGCGTGTGTGAGTGCTGTGAGTGCTGATGTGTGCGTGTGTGAGTGCTGGAGAGTGTGTGTGTGTGAGTGCTGAATGATGTGTGCGTGTGTGAGTGCTGGATAGTGTGTGTGTGCTGGATGATGTGTGTGTGTGTGAGTGCTGGATAGTGTGTGTGTGAGTGCTGGATGATGGGTGTGTGAGTGCTGGATGATGGGTGTGTGAGTGCTGGATGATGTGTGTGTGAGTGCTGGATGATGTGTGTGAGAGTACTGGATGATGGGTGTGTGAGTACTGGATGATGGGTGTGTGAGTACTGGATGATGGGTGTGTGAGTACTGGATGATGGGTGTGTGTGTGTGGGTGTGTGTTT
>OW240918.1:1906513-1919237 GCA_933207985.1 Pelobates cultripes
AAACCCCCAGCATGGGGAATCACATAAATACTGAAACTGTGAATAAAATAGTCAGTTGACTCCCAGAACTGTGTTTCGTCCAGTTACTGGGGGATTAGGGATATTGCCTTCATTTTCAGCGCTTTACTTGGATTACTTTATTTTACCAGCGGAGATATTGGGATTTAATATTGCAGCTCGGCTAGAATTGGTGGCAAACGACAGGATCCAACCTTACAGCCAAAAAGCGGTGTTCGGGTAATTGAAACTACCGAACAGGGCCGCCGCACCCTCAGGGATCTAACAACTACCCCCGGGATTTGTCCAGGATGACTTGCCATCCGCTGCAGCAACACTGGACATATTGCCCGTTACTGCCCTTTGGGATCTGCAGCTAATAATTGGAGACGCACAGCACCCAACACAGAGGTCACCTCACCACGTCCCTTTACCGCCCACTGCCTGGAGACCGAGATGGGCCCAGAGGAATGCCTGGGTATCTTATATGAGGCAGACCCGATACAAGCTGCCTCCCCAGATAACCGCCAGCATCTTCGCCAGGAAGTGCGAGTGAATGGACAGGTAGCACAAGGCTTAAGAGATACCGGGGCTACCATCACCCTGATGCAAAGGCATTTGGTAAAACCAGAACATTTATCCAATCGCACAGTTGCTGTCCGTGTCGCGGGGGGGCTGTGTTTCGCTTACCCACAGCCCGGGTACACCTGGACTGGGGAGTCGGGTGGGAAAAGACCACTGTGGGCACTTAGCACGGATGGCACAAGAACATCTCCAGGCGGCCCAGGGTCGACAGAAACGTTGGTACGATCGGGGCACCCGTCAGAGAACGTTCCAGGTGGGGCAGAAGGTTCTGGTGCTTAGACCCGTTAAAGGGAATAAACTCCAGACCTCCTGGCAGGGCCCTTACAAGGTAGTAGCGCAAGTCTGCGACACTACCTATGTGATTGCCAGTGACAAAGATGAAAGGATTCAGAAATCATTTCATGTTAATCTGTTGAAAGAGTACCAGGAAAGGCCAGAGGATATTGCAGCCATATGTATCCCGGCTGCTGAGGACCCCGACAGCCTACCTATCCCAGATCTTCTAGCACGCTCAGAACCCAATAGCCTGCTCAGTACGGTGCAACTAAGGGAGCGGTTAACTCCAGCCGAAAAGGAGCAGATCCAACAGTTATTAACTGAAAAAGGGTTATCGTTTTCCCAGGAACCATGATACACCCCGCTAGTGACTCACTACGTAGAGACCCCAAAGACGTAGAGACAAAATCCTCTTAGACAGACCCCCTACAGAATCCCTGAGGCAGTAAAGGAGGAGATGAGGAAGGAAATCCAGGAGATGTTGAGACTAGGGGTCATATCCCCTGGGCCTCACCAGTTGTCCTGGTACCCAAAAAGGACGGAACTACCAGGTTCTGTGTTGACTATACAGTGACGGATGCCTACCCCATGCCCAGAGTGGACGAACTATTAGATCGTATTGCCAGGGGGCGATATCTGACCACCATTGATCTGTGCAAGGGATATTGGCAGATTCCCCTGGCCAAGGAAGCTATTCCCAAGTCGGCGTTCGTCACCCCGTTTGGCCTGTGCCAGTTCAAGGTCATGCCATTCGGGATGAAAAACGCCCCAGCTACCTTTCAACGCTTGGTGGATAGACTCCTTGATGGCTTCCAGGACTTCGCTTGCGCGTACCTGGATGACATTGCAATCTATAGTGAAACCTGGGGAAAACACTTAAGGCATGTAGAGGCCGTACTGGATCAGATTAGGGCCGCAGGCCTAACTCTGAAACCAGAAAAGTGTCATTTCGGAATGGCCGAAGTCCAGTACTTGGGACACAGGGTAGGGTGTGGGAAACAGCGACCAGAACCAGCTAAGGTTGAGGCTGTAGCCAACTGGCCCACACCCCACACCAAGACTCAAGTATTGGCATTCTTAGGGACGGCCAGGTATTACAGGAAATTTGTCCCTGACTATAGTGCCATCGCTAAACCCCTGACAGAATTAACTAAGAAGAACTTGCCTAGAATAGACCTGTGGTCTCCCGCCTGTGAAACAGCCTTCCAAGCATTAAAGCAAGCCTTGATCACCCTGATCACTGATCATAATCCCCTGGTATGGTTGAACCGAGTGGCCGGGGACAATGGACGCTTGCTGTGGATTATTATAGCACAGTTCAGGACTTATGTTGCCAGTATTCGTCTATTTGTGCATTCCATGCGGTAGAGACTCAGCAGGCACAAAGATGAATACAAACTGCTGAACACCGGACCACCCTGTTGTTCAATTATGTGGTATTTTACCTCCCAGACCGGCATATACCATTCGTATGAGAAATGCACGAATCCTTTGTTTAGATCCTAGGTGGCCGCCATTTCGGGACTTTGCACGTGTTCGCGGCAATCTTAACGCACGAACAGTTGTGATTTTCCGTCGAGTGTCTGGAAATAAAATCGGACACTCGAGTAGGCGAACACCGCTGAGACCTCCATAACATCGTTCCAGTACTCTCCTATACTGGGGGAATAAAGGATCCGGTTCTCTCCTATACGGGGGGAATAAAGGTTCCGGTACTCTCCTATACTGGGGGAATAAAGGTTCCAGTTCTCTCCTATATTGGTGGAATAAAGGTTCCGATACTCTCTTATACAGGGGGGGAGGGGGGTAAGGTTTTGGTACCTCCTATACTGGGGAGAAAAAGGTTTCGGTACTCTCCTATACTGGGAGAATAAAGGTTACGGTACTCTCCTATACTGGGGGGATAAAGGTTCCTGTACTCTCCTATACTGGGAGAATAAAGGTTTCGGTACTCTCCTATACTGGGGGAATAAATATTACGATACTCTCCAATATTGGTGAAATAAAGGTTCCTGTACTCTCCTATACTGGGAGAATAAAGGTTACGGTACTCTCCTATACTGGGGAGAAAAAGGTTTCGGTACTCTCCTATACTGGGAGAATAAAGGTTACGGTACTCTCCTATACTGGGGGGATAAAGGTTCCTGTACTCTCCTATACTGGGAGAATAAAGGTTTCGGTACTCTCCTATACTGGGGGAATAAATATTACGATACTCTCCAATATTGGTGAAATAAAGGTTCCTGTACTCTCCTATACTGGGGGAATAAAGGTTCCGGTACTCTCCAATACTGGGAGAATAAAGGTTCAGATTCTCTCCTATACTGGGGGAATAAAGGTTCAGATTCTCTCCTATACTGGGGAATAAAGGTTCCGGTACTCTCCTATACTGGGGAATAAAGGTTCCGGTACTCTCCTATACTGGGAGAATAAAGGTTCCGGTACTCTCCTATACTGGGGGAATAAAGGTTCCGGTACTCTCCTATACTGGGGGAATAAAGGTTCCGGTACTCTCCTATACTGGGAGAATAAAGGTTCTGGTTCTCTCCTATACTGGGAGAATAAAGGTTACGGTACTCTCCTATACTGGGGGGATAAAGGTTTCGGTACTCTCCTATACTGGGGGAATAAATGTTACGATACTCTCCAATATTGGTGAAATAAAGGTTCCTGTACTCTCCTATACTGGGAGAATAAAGGTTACGGTACTCTCCTATACTGGGGAGAAAAAGGTTTCGGTACTCTCCTATACTGGGAGAATAAAGGTTACGGTACTCTCCTATACTGGGGGGATAAAAGTTCCTGTACTCTCCTATACTGGGAGAATAAAGGTTACGGTACTCTCCTATACTGGGGGGATAAAGGTTTCGGTACTCTCCTATACTGGGGGAATAAATGTTACGATACTCTCCAATATTGGTGAAATAAAGGTTCCTGTACTCTCCTATACTGGGGGAATAAAGGTTCCGGTACTCTCCAATACTGGGAGAATAAAGGTTCAGATTTTCTCCTATACTGGGGGAATAAAGGTACAGATTCTCTCCTATACTGGGGAATAAAGGTTCCGGTACTCTCCTATACTGGGGAATAAAGGTTCCGGTACTCTCCTATACTGGGAGAATAAAGGTTCCGGTACTCTCCTATACTGGGGGAATAAAGGTTCCGGTACTCTCCTATACTGGGGCAATAAAGGTTCCGGTACTCTCCTATACTGGGAGAATAAAGGTTCTGGTACTCTCCTATACTGGGGGAATGAAGGTTCCGGTTCTCTCCTATACTTGGGGAATAAAGGTTCCGGTACTCTCCTATACTGGGGGAATAAAGGTTCCGGTACTCTCCTATACTGGGGGAATAAAGGTTCCGGTACTCTCCTATACTGGGGGAATAAAGGTTCCGGTACTCTCCTATACTGGGGGAATAAAGGTTCCGGTACTCTCCTATACTGGGGGAATAAAGGTTCCGGTACTGTCCCATACTGGGGGAATAAAGGTTCCGGTACTCTCCGATACTGGGGAAATAAAGGTTCCGGTACTCTCCTATGCTGGGGGAATAAAGGTTCCTGTACTCTCCTATACTGGGGTAATAAAAGTTCCGGTACTCTCCTATACTGGGGGAATAAAGGTTCCTGTACTCTCCTATGCTGGGGGAATAAAGGTTCCGGTACTCTCCTATACTGGGGGAATAAAGGTTCCGGTACTCTCCTATACTGGGGGAATAAAGGTTCCGGTACTGGCCCATACTGGGGGAATAGTACCCCCGGTACTCTCCTATGCTGGGGGAATAAAGGTTCCTGTACTCTCCTATATTAGAGGAATAAAGGTTCTGGTACTCTCCTATGCTGGGGGAATAAATGTTCTGGTACTCTCCTATGCTGGGGGAATAAAGGTTCCGGTACTCTCCTATGCTGGGGGAATAAAGGTTCCGGTACTCTCCTATACTGGGGGAATAAAGGTTCCGGTACTCTCCTATACTGGGGGGAATAAAAGTTCTGGTACTCTCCTATACTGGGGGAATAAAAGTTCTGGTACTCTCCTATACTGGGGGAATAAAGGTTCTGGTACTCTCCTATACTGGGGGAATAAAGGTTCCGGTACTCTTCTATGCTGGGGGAATAAAGGTTCCGGTACTCTCCTATGCTGAGTAAATAAAGGTTCCGGTACTCTCCTATACTGGGGGAATAAAAGTTCTGGTACTCTCCTATACTGGGGGAATAAAAGTTCTGGTACTCTCCTATACTGGGGGAATAAAGGTTCCGGTACTCTCCTATGCTGGGGGAATAAAGTTTCCGGTACTCTCCTATGCTGGGTAAATAAAGGTTCCGGTACTCTCCCATGCTGGGGGAATAAAGGTTCCGGTACTCTCCTATACTGGGGTAATAAGGGTTCCGGTACTCTCCTATACTGGGGTAATAAAGGTTCCGGTACTCTCTTATATGGGGGGGTGGGGAGAAGGGAGGAATAAAGGTCCCGTTACTCTCGTATACTGTGGGAATAAAGGTTGTGGTACTCTCCTAAACTCGAGGAATAAACGTTCCGGTACTCTCCTATACTGGGGGAATAAAGGTTCCGGTACTCTCCTATGCTGGGGGAATAAAGGTTCCGGTACTCTCCTATGCTGGGGGAATAAATGTTCCGGTACTCTCCTATGCTGGGGGAATAAAGGTTCTGGTACTGTCCCATACTGGGGGAATAAAGGTTCCGGTACTCTCCTATACTGGGGGAATAAAGGTTCGGTACTGTCCTATACTGGGGGAATAAAGGTTCCGGTACTCTCTTATATGGGGGGGTGGGGAGAAGTGAGGAATAAAGGTCCCGGTACTCTCGTATACTGTGGGAATAAAGGTTGCGGTACTCTCCTAAACTCGAGGAATAAACGTTCCGGTACTCTCCTATACTGGGGGAATAAAGGTTCATGTACTCTCCTATACTGGGGGAATAAAGGTTCAGGTACTCTCCTATACTGGGGGAATAAAGGTACTGGTACTCTCCTATATGGGGGGTGGGAAGGAGGGAGGAATAAAGGTCCCGGTTCTCTCGTATACTGTGGGAATAAAGGTTGCGGTACTCTCCTAAACTCGAGGAATAAACGTTCTGGTACTCTCCTATACAGGGGGAATAAAGGTTCCGGTACTGTCCCAAACTGGGGGAATAAAGGTTCCGGTACTCTCGTATGCTGGGGGAATAAAGGTTCCGGTTCTCTCCTATGCTGGGGGAATAAAGGTTCCGGTACTCTCCTATGCTGGGGGAATAAATGTTCCGGTACTCTCCTATGCTGGGGGAATAAAGGTTCTGGTACTGTCCCATACTGGGGGAATAAAGGTTCCGGTACTCTCCTATACTGGGGGAATAAAGGTTAAAGGAATAAAGGTTCCGGTACTCTCCTATACTGGGGGAATAAAGGTTCCGGTACTCTCCTATACTGGGGGAATAAAGGTTCCGGTACTCTCCTATACTGGGGGAATAAAGGTTCCGGTACTCTCCTATACTGGGGGAATAAAGGTTTCGGCACTCTCCTATACTGGGGGAATAAAGGTTTCGGCACTCTCCTATACTGGGGGAATAAAGGTTTCGGTACTCTCCTATACTGGGGGAATAAAGGTTTCGGTACTCTCCTATACTGGGGTAATAAAGGTTCCGATACTCTCCTATACTGGGGGAATAAAGGTTCCGGTACTCTCCTATAATAGCTTTAATTTATTTACAACAGACCGTTGCGCGAACGGTGAACTTGAGAAAGTCAGTTTTATTCGTCCTTCCAATGGAATCATCTGGAGACTGATGTGTAAATGTGAAAGGAGAATAGTGAATGGGGAAGCGGCACCTTCGATAGAACAATAGCAAACCATGGTTCTGTATGCAGTAGCTGAGTGTATTGAGACTCCATCGCAGTCTATACAAAGCTCAGATACCTGCAGAGGCTTAGCTTAGAACGTGCATTTTAAGAACAGATTATAGAATTTCTGTGACCAGAAGCCAAATCCAAACCATAGAACTTCCAGTCCAGTATCCCCACTGCCATGATACTCAAAGCAGGCGTCCATGCTGAGTTCAAGTATAAAATCTAATTAAAACAGATTGGAGCCAAACAATGCTATTAACACATCACTCAGTTTGGACAGCGGGATAGGTCATTTAATGGACTGATCCTCCCAAATCCAGCTGGACGCCTGTTAACCTGTCTTCAGAAACTATGGGACAACACGGGTACCAGCTGTTGGGGCAGCGGCATTACTATCTCTAATGCTGGTAGTGATGTGACTGCACCAGGGCTCGTACCCCGAAGGAGCGCATTGGGGGGTACATGCAGTAAGGGACCAGCCCATGTGTCTTCAGGGGCCTGGTCGTCCACTGCGGCATCTTAACTGCGCTACTAGGCCCCTTCTAATAATGTAATGGCGGCCTGGTAGGAAGCGAGAGATAACGCATGTGTGTCATTGTGTGTGTCTGTGTTTGTTTATATCTGTATTTATAGCTTGGTAAAAGCTCCCGTGAGAGCCTAAATGTTGTGTGGTTTTCCAAGAAATCTGCCTTAACACCACCTGTATGTCCCCAGTCCAACTTTTTTTAATGATTATATCTGTATGAGTGTAATTGTGTGTATCTGTATGTGTGTTAGTGTGTATCTGCATGTATCATTGTATATATCTGTGCATCTGTGTACCTGCATGTGTGTCAGTGTGTGCACCTGTCTGTGTACCTGCATAACTGTACCTGTGTATCTGTATGTATGTCAGTGTTTGTATCTTAAGGTGTGTCAGTGTGTGAATCTGTGTATCTGCATGTTTGTATATGTGTGTATCTGTATATTTGTCAGTTTGTGTTTGTATATGCATGTGTGTGTGTGTGTGGAGGTGGCTGTATATGTACATGCATCTCAGCTTTCAAACACCAACACTACATACAAATGCACTCCTGCATGCAATCATCAACACTTCATACAGACACACCCCTACATTCAAAGACAAACACTACACACAAGTAAACTACTGCTATCAAATGGCAACAATACATTCACACACACACACACACAACACAGCACTAAATACAAATACCTTTACATTCACACACACATACTCCATACAGAAACATGATTACATTCAAACACACAAGAGAGTTGTACGACAGATGGGGATCTATCTTTTGACCATCCTTGCAATAGGGTGTGCTCAAAAAATTTGTGCACCACGGCCCTCTCTACTTTAGTTATGTCACTTAGTAGCAGGGAGGGGGGTCACCAAATGAATGATTGTCAGTCATACCAGTTCAAAGAACCATTTATCACATTCTAATATCAAGATTTACATTTTAGTTGCCACGAGCTCAGGAGTGGCGACACATATAGCTTTGTGAAGACTGAAGTGCACGTTACTACACTTAGTGGCTAAGAGAGTCCAGCGCACCAATCACAGCCAGGGCCGGACTGGGGATACGAAGCAGCCCTGGAAAAAATCTATGCCAGCCCCATAAGTCATTGTGCTATGTAGGGTGTTATATATATATATATATATATATATATGCAATTGAAATAGTTGGCTGCACTCTCGGATTTCCTGAAAATGTAACTTTTATTGAAATATTTAAGAGAAGATCAATGTTTCAGTTCCTCTTGTGGACTTTCGTCATGATCCTGATGCAAGTCCACAAGAGGGACTGAAACGTTGATCTTCTCTTAAATATTTCAATAAAAGTAAAATTTTAAGGAAATCCAAGAGTGCAGCCAACTATTTCAATTGCCTATATATATACTGGAGCCCTGGTGATGCAACAGTGTGTATATATATATATATATATATTTTTTTTTATTGATACATTTCTTCTTCTAATTCAAAATATTAGTTATTTTAGGGTAATTAAATTATACAGTAAAGCATACTCACACACAGACAGACAATGACTGATGCACACAAATAGGCTCATTGACAGACAAGGTTACTGGCGCACACACAAATTTAGTACAGACAAACTCTGATACACACACAAGCTTACTATAGACAAGCTCACTGACACACACATGCTCACTACAGACAAGCTCACTGACACACATATGGTCACTACAGACAAGCTCACTGTACACACATGCTCACTACAGACAAGCTCACTGACACACATATGGTCACTACAGACAAGCTCACTGTACACACATGCTCACCACAGACAGGCTCCGACACACCCATGCTCCTTACAGACAAGCTCACTAACACACACACACATATGATCCCTACAGACAAGCTTACTTACACACATACAAGCTCACTCACTAGCAGACACACAAACACAAACTCACTAGCAGGCACACACACACACACACACACACACACACAGAGGCTCCCTCACTAGCAGATGCGCGCACACACACACAGGCAGACAGTCACTGAAACCCAGGCAGACAGCCACACACACACACACACACAGGCAGACAGTCACTGACACCGAGGCAAACACCCACACATACAAAGACAGGCAGACAGCCACACACTCACACACACACACACACACACACAGGCAGACAGTCACCCACACACACAGGCAGTCACACACTCAGTCAGACACACAGTCACACAGACAGTCACACACTCACACAGACAGTCAAACACTCACAGGCAGTCACACACAGACAGTCACACACTCACACAGACAGTCACACACAGACAGTCACACACTCACACAGACAGTCACACACAGACAGTCACACACTCACTCACACAGTCACACACTCACAGGCAGTCACACACAGACAGTCACACACTCACACAGACAGTCACACACAAACAGTCACACACTCACACAGACAGTCACTCACACACAGACAGTCACACACTAACACAGACAGTCACACACTCACACAGACAGTCACACACTCACAGTCACACACAGATGGTCACACACTCACACAGACAGTCACACGCAGACAGTCACACACAGACAGTCATATACAGACAGTCACACACTCACACAGGCAGTCACACACACACTCACAGGCAGTCACACAGAGACAGTCACACACTCACAGGCAGTCACACACAGACAGTCACACACTCACACAGACAGTCACACACTCACACAGACAGTCACACACTCACACACAGGCAGTCACACACCTCACAGACAGTCACACAGAGACAGTCACACACTCCAGTCACAGACTATGCACACAGACTGTCACACACAGACACTCACACAGAGACAGTCACACACTCACAGGCAGTCACAAACAGACAGTCACACACTCACACAGGCAGTCACACACTCACAGACAGTCACACAGAGACAGTCACACACTCACAGGCAGTCACACACAGACAGTCACACACTCACACAGACTGTCACACACAGACAGTCACACACAGGCAGTCACACACAGACAGTCACACACTCACACAGACAGTCACACACTCATACAGACTGTCACACACTCACACAGACAGTCACACACAGACACACTGACCTGCTTCTTACCTCCTGCTTGGAGCTCCTGGAGGCTGGTTGTTGGGGAAGCAGGGACTCCTTCCTGCTTCCCATTCTGCAGTCAGCCAGGCCCCCGCTGCACAGTAAGCTCCGCCCCTGCCGCACGCTAAGCCCTGCCCTGCTAGCCCCGCCCCCACCGCACGTAAGCTCCGCTCCCGCAGCAATTTTTTTAATTTTTTTTAAAACGATGTGTGAGCTGTGCCGGCCGCCTGGCTCCCCCTGCTCCCATGGAGCTCTGTGCGGCCGCACACCTTGTACATGGCCGGCCGGGATCACAAGAGCTGTCAGCCCAATGATTAGGGCTGTCAGACCAGCCCCAGGTGCCGCGGCCCACCGGGAAATTTCCCGGCATCCTGGTGGGCCAGTCCGGCCCTGCTTCCAAGTAGATGGAGGCATAAAACACCTTCATCCACTCAGATCTGCTGTCAGCAGAGCAGAGGGCAGCATCCTGTCTCCCCTGAGGCTGTAAGCAGCAGCGTGTGGGAGTCTGGAAGATTAGATCTTCAACAACACAGCTTGGGCTGGCTAGTGCTGACATCCTGAAGATAGAAGATTGGAATGTGGATTCAGAAGGCTGGAGACAGGAGTCTGCCTGGAGAGAGGAGGCTGGAGACAGAAGGCAGAATAGAGGAGGTGAACTTCAAAAAGTGAGTACTCATTTTTTAAAATAAAATAGTACAGATATTTTTCATTAGATTTATTTGAATCTTTATTAATTTATATATATTTTTAATGTATAGTTATTTATTCCTCAGATGACTGTTAGAGATCCAGTATCTGCTCCCTCTGCATGCAGACACTGAACTTTCCTCATAGAGATTCATTGATTCAATTCATCTCTATGAGGAGATGCTGATTGGCCAGGGCTGTGTTTGAATCATGCTGGCTCTCCCCCTGATCTGCCTCCTTGTCAGTCTCAGCCAATCCTATGGGGAAGCAATGTGATTGGATCAGGATACGACATGTCAGCAGACTGCTTGTTTTTCTGAGTCTAACAGCCTCAGGCTTGAATACAGTAAGATATTTACTATATTTATGGAGGCATCAGGGGCCCAGGGGGCTAGATGGTGTTGTTTACACTATAGAGTCAGGAATACATGTTTGTGTTTCTGACCCTATAGTGATCCTTTAAATATCAACATACATATCAACCCAAATATGAATCTCACCTTAAGTAACATGTTTTAGAACCTAGTAGCTCAGTATAGTCTACAGGCTGCTCACTCTTCACTGTAAAACATTTTTACATAAAATGTGTTGATGCTTGTCTACCATAACCTTGTATATGCTACTCTGAACTATATAGTGTAAATGTATAATCTGAATTTTCATTCATGATATAGGATTGTACTCAAACCAAGCTTTGATATGAGAAAAAATAATAATAAAAACAGATTGTCAAAAGAAAGAACAAAAGGAACTAGCTAATCAAATGATATGGCAGTTTTGGCATGTGATCTCCCTATGAAGTGGTTAAAACAACACTCCAGGGTTGTAAAGTTATTCATTTTGTTGAACAAAATGAAGTTGTAACCACTACTATTTAGTCATTTTGTAAGTTTAGATTACGTAAATCTTAGATAACTCTTTCTCCAGTTAAAGAGTTTCAACATCTATACCAGTTATCTTTGCACTTTAAGAGTACACAATCACAGCAACATGCTAATTTAAAAAAGCAATATTTTAAAGGAGCACTATAGGGTCAGGAACACAAACATGTATTCCTGACCCTATAGTGTCAAAACCACTATCTAGCCCCCTTGTGCCCCCTTTTTCCTCCCTAAAGATAGTAAAATATTACTTGTATTCAAGGCTGAAGCTGCTGCCTCTGCCTGTGAACTTCCTCTGACATCCCAGAAATGGTGGCCTGATCCAATCACAATGCTTCCCCATAGGATTGGCTGAGACTGACAAGGAGGCAGATCAGGGGCAGTGCCAGCATGATTCAAACACAGCCCTGGCCAATCAGCATCTCCTCATAGAGAAACATTTAATCAATGAATCTCTATGAATAAAGTTCAGTGTCTGCATGCAGAGGAAGGAGATACTGAATGTTTGGATGCATTTTGGGCAGCCATGACCCAGGAAGGATCTCTAAAACCCATCTGAGGAGTGACCAGTGAAGTTATCACTAGGCTGTAATGTAAACACTGCATTGTATCTGAAAAGACAGCAAAAAGCCTGAAGGTAATGATTCTACTCACCAGAACAAATTCAATAAGCTGTCGCTGTTCAGGTGACTGTAGTGTCCCTTTCACCCCTTAAGGACACATGACATGTGTGACATGTCATGATTCCCTTTTATTCCAGAAGTTTGGTCCTTAAGGGGTTAAGTAAAAGCTGACCAATAAGATACTGGCAAGATATATATTAATTGGTTCCATCCAGCCAGAGTAATGAAG
>OW240918.1:1922833-1967752 GCA_933207985.1 Pelobates cultripes
TGCTTCCGTCAGTTTCTCCGGTATCAATTCCTGTTACTGTTCCTGTTACTGGCCCTGTTATTATTCCTGTACCTGGTCTTGTTAGCATTCCTGTTACTGGCCCTATGGCTGGTCTTGTTACCATCTTAAAATTGAGATTCTTGCAAACCTGTGAACTCCTGTTTGATGGAGATTTAGTGATGTTATTCTGGTTACTACAAACATGGCACTCTAGTGAAATGCCGTGGGTGTACTTGGCTCTTAAAGGAACCTGGTTTCGGAACATGACTGAATGATAGGCCGGAGTGGCTGGTTAGACGACATTCCACTCTCATTGTGGCTACACCCGGTCACACATGTTTTGTTAACCAAGTCCGAGCCGCTTTACTCCTGCTAATGCTGTAAATGTCACACAGAAAATGACAGCAATCGGAGCAAGGAATTCCTGCTGTCTGATTTTTCCAACTGCGAAACAAAAGTACTGAATCTGGCTTGTTTGGGGTTTAGTGTAGGCGTAGTGCTGACTTTAAATAGACATTGATTATATCCCTTCTTTAAAAGGCCATTGTGGGGGATGTTTGTCAATGGTACACAGTTATTTGTGTGGACCAAAGATCCACATAGTATTTCTCATAGAAAGGTACCTCTACTATACAGGGGATAGAAAGGACCGGTACCTCTCCTACACCGGGGATAGAAAGGACCCGGTACCTCTCCTACACCGGGGATAGAAAGGACCCGGTACCTCTCCTACACGCGGGGATAGAAAGGACCCGGTACCTCTCCTACACCGGGGATAGAAAGGACCCGGTACCTCTCCTACACCGGGGATAGAAAGGACCCGGTACCTCTCCTACACCGGGGATAGAAAGGACCCGGTACCTCTCCTACACCGGGGATAGAAAGGACCCGGTACCTCTCCTACATCGGGGATAGAAAGGACCCGGTACCTCTCCTACACAGTGGATACTATCCTATTACGGGGGAAATAAAGGTTCCGGTACTCTCCTATACTGGGGGAATAAACGTTTCGGCACTCTTCTACACTGGGGGAATAAAGGTTCCCATACTCTCCTATACTGGGGGAATAAAGGTTCCTGTACTCTCCTATATTGGGTGAATAAAGGTTCCGTTACTCTCCTATACTGGGGGAATAAAGGTTCCGTTACTCTCCTATACTGGGGGAATAAAGGTTCTGGCACTCTTCTAAACTGGGGGAATAAAGGTTCCTGTACTCTCCTATGTTGGGTGAATAAAGGTTTCGTTACTCTCCTATACTGGGGGAATAAGGTTCCGTTCTCTCCTATACTGGGGAATAAAGGTCCGGTACTCTCCTATACTGGGGGAATAAAGGTTCCGGTACTCTCCTATACTGGGGGAATAAAGGTTCCGGTTCTCTCCTATACTTGGGGAATAAAGGTTCCGGTACTCTCCTATACTGGGGGAATAAAGGTTCCGGTACTCTCCTATGCTGGGGGAATAAAGGTTCTACTCTCCTATACTGGGGAATAAAGGTTCCGGTACTCTCCTATACTGAAGGAATAAAGGTTCCGGTACTCTCCTATACTGGGGGAATAAAGGTTCCGGTACTCTCCTATACTGGGGGAATAAAGGTTCCGGTACTCTCCTATACTGGGGGAATAAAGGTTCTGGTACTCTCCTATACTGGGGGAATAAAGGTTCCGGTACTCTCCTATACTGGGGGAATAAAGTTTCTGGTTCTCTCCTATACTGGGAGAATAAAGGTTCCGGTACTCTCCTATACTGGGGGAATAAAGGTTTAGGTTCTCTCCTATACTGGGGGAATAAAGGTTCCGGTACTCTCCTATACTGGGGGAATAAAGGTTCCGGTACTCTCCTATACTGGGGGAATAAAGGTTCCGGTACTCTCCTATACTGAAGGAATAAAGGTTCCGGTACCCTCCTATACTGGAGGAATAAAGGTTCCGGTACTCTCCTATACTGGGGGAATAAAGGTTCCGGTACTCTCCTATACTGGGGGAATAAAGGTTCCGGTACTCTCCTATACTGGGGGAATAAAGGTTCTGGTACTCTCCTATACTGGGGGAATAAAGGTTCCGGTACTCTCCTATACTGGGGGAATAAAGTTTCTGGTTCTCTCCTATACTGGGAGAATAAAGGTTCCGGTACTCTCCTATACTGGGGGAATAAAGGTTTAGGTTCTCTCCTATACTGGGGGAATAAAGGTTCCGGTACTCTCCTATACTGGGGGAATAAAGGTTCCGGTACTCTCCTATACTGGGGGAATAAAGGTTCCAGTACTCTCCTATACTGGGGGAATAAAGGTTCCGGTACTCTCCTATACTGGGGGAATAAAGGTTCTGGTTCTCTCCTATACTGGGGGAATAAAGGTTCCGGTACTCTCCTATACAGGGGAATAAAGGTTCCGGTACTCTCCTATACTGGGGAATAAAGGTTCCGGTACTCTCCTATACTGAAGGAATAAAGGTTCCGGTACTCTCCTATACTGGGGGAATAAAGGTTCCGGTACTCTCCTATACTGGGGGAATAAAGGTTCCGGTACTCTCCTATACTGGGGGAATAAAGGTTCTGGTACTCTCCTATACTGGGGGAATAAAGGTTCCGGTACTCTCCTATACTGGGGGAATAAAGTTTCTGGTTCTCTCCTATACTGGGAGAATAAAGGTTCCGGTACTCTCCTATACTGGGGGAATAAAGGTTTAGATTCTCTCCTATACTGGGGGAATAAAGGTTCCGGTACTCTCCTATACTGGGGGAATAAAGGTTCCGGTACTCTCCTATACTGGGGGAATAAAGGTTCCCATACTCGCCTATACTGGGGGAATAAAGGTTCCGGTACTCTCCTATACTGGGGGAATAAAGGTTCCCATACTCGCCTATACTGGAAGAATACCCATAGAATACAGTTGGCCAGACCATCAGAAGGCTAATTAAGATGGCGGTGATATGGGGACCCAGTCCGACAAGGTGATCATTGAGGGGTTAAGATGTGAAGCCAATGTGGTGAAGCCAGGATTTTCGAGGTCTGTGTGACAGATGTGTATCAGACCGTCTCCAATTGATAGATTTTGTCAGCAGCGCTGTCTTCGGTTCTTTCAAATGGTATCTGCTTTTTGGCAAGCAGTGGGGGGGGGGGGTTTCCTCTCATCTGCGCTTTCCCCCCAGAGAGACATCTCTCTTACTGAATGTAGAGGCCTTTAAGGTGGGACCAGGCACAGTGTGTCTCGTCCATGAGAGGACCATTGTGGATTCAGTTTATTCCTTTGTTCTAAATGTATGGTTCACAGAGGGTTAATGTCACCAGGTAATGATTAAATCTGCAATAAATATGTTTTCTGCGATAATGAATGAATTCTCTTTAAATTTCCGCAGGGGGCAGGGATGATAGTTTAACCTCATTCCTGAGTTATAAAATCTGAATGATTAGAACTGGATTTACATGATCATTGCGAGCAGTTACAAATTAACCCATCGTCTCCCACAGACATAACCTGGGACTGTACAACTAGGGTGTACTGCATGCTCCCAATTACAGGCAAAGCTGGGTTAACCCTATGCCTCATTCACTGAAATCGTTAAATCATGGTCCGCAACCAGTGTCTTGGGCTCTCTTGAAGTTTCCTGTGAGAATGTGGATAGCTGTGAATTCCATCGAGAGAGGAAATTATTAAATAAAACAACAGAGACGGTAAGTGAATGGGTGAGAAATAAACTGGCTCCGAGTTACATGTGTGAACTGGTTGAACCGGAATTAGTCACCTGGTAGCCACCATGGCGTCTCAGCTCAATCCATCAATTTGGGAATTTAGCCATCACGAACGAGACAGGAGATATGTTAAACAAAGAGAAAATTATGAAATCTTACCGTGAGATCTTTGTGTCTCCAATAGTCCTGCTGTATGAAGAACCAATCAGAAAGCAGCAACGATCATCTCACTATGGCGACCCCTGGACATCGCCATCATTAGTAACACGGCACTTGGTACCTTGTCCCTGTATCTCTTATTACCGGACTTGAATACATCCTAGATTTTATTTAACCCATTCCATATTTTAATGGATAACATCATTAGCACGTCTCTAGAATTTTTATTTTTATATTTGTGTAATACAGTTTACTATCTAACGTTTCTTCCCATCTGTTTTTTGATTCCTCGTTCTCCCTTTCTTTAACCCCTTGACTCAGGGACATATTTGCTGTGAGGCAAACAAGGAATTTGCCTTGGGCGGCACTTTCCAGAGGGCGGTAAAAAACGCTGCCCCCAAATGCCCAGGCAAATATCTTGTTAGCCTGGCGGCTAACTGACAATTCAGGCAGGTGGGCGGCTGACGCTGGCGAGGGAGCACTGATTAGTGAGCTCTGTGCTCAGATCCCTTGTGCGCCGCAGAGTGATGCCAGGAGCCAGAATATGACGTCATATTCCGGCTCCCGGCATCACTTTGTAGCGCGAGGGAGCTGAGCAGAGACAGCTCACTAATCAGTGCTCCTTCGCCTGCGCCACGCACGCCTGGATTACAATTAGCCGCCCAAGTGCCTGCATGCCTGCCTCCCTCCCTGCAAGAAGACCCACTGGACCCCAGGTAAAAAAAAATCCACCCAGCTCTTCCAAAGGTAGTTAGGCTGGGTGGATTTAAACTAAAATAGAAAAAGTAATCTTTATTAATGTTTGGGTGGGGGGGGGGTTGTGTGTCTGGCTGTCAGTGTGTGTCTGGCTGTCAGTGTGTGTATGTCAGTGTGTGTCTTAGTGATTGTGTGTGTATGGCTGTCAGTGTGTGTCTTGCTGTCAGTGTGTGTGTGTGATTGTGTGTGTCTGGCTGTCAGTGTCTGGCTGTCAGTGTGTGTCTGGCTGTCAGTATGTGTGTGTGATTGTGTGTGTCTGGCTGTCAGTGTGTGTATGTCTGTCAGTGTGTATCTGAGTGATTGTGTGTGTATGTCTGTCACTGTGTGGCTGTCTCTTAGTGATTGTGTGTGTCTGGCTGTCAGTGTGTGTATGTCAGTGTGTGTCTGGGTGATTGTGTGTGTCTGGCTGTCAGTGTGTGTATGTCAGTGTGTGTCTGAGTGATTGTGTGTGTGTCTGTCACTGTGTGGCTGTCTGTCAGTGAATGTGTTTGTTTCAGAGTGATTGTGTCAGTGAGGGCACCTGTGTGTCTGAGTGATTGCGTGTGTGTGTGTGTGTCTGTCTGTCAGTGTGTGTCTGTGAGTGAATGTGTGTCTGCATCATTATGTGTATGTCAGTGATTGTGTGTATGTCAGTGATTGTGTGTATGTCAGTGAGTCAGTGATTGTTTGTGTCAAATCCGTGTGTGTATGTCAGTGTATATGAGTGTGTGTCTGTCAGTCAAAGTGCGTGTTAGTCGTTTAACAGGAAGTGGTGTGAGATTGGCAGGAAGGGGTGGGGCAAATGTAAATTAGGGGGTTCCCAGGTTCCGTCATGCCTACGGCAGCACAGATACCAAATGCATCAGTGCCTTGACTAGCAATGTATTTTTGTTTGATTGTTAATGGAGGAGTTCGTGTAGAGGTTCCTAAAAAATAAGATTGTAGAGTCGTCAACTTTTTGGACTTGGAGCATTAATATTTTGAACTGATCTGCTCCTTGTTTGTGAGACTATTGCCTTTTTATCTTCTTTTGGTTTTTAGTTAATTTGTGGTTTTATACCATTTACTGTTTTCCATTTCTTCATACAACTCGATGCCATATCAACAACCATTAATTCCTTGTCCTGATTAGTGCAGACTCTTATATGTATACTACGTGAAAATGAACCCTTTATTGTCACTGAGGAACCAGATCCCACCAGCCTCAGAGAGCTAAACTACTTACTGCGCAACAGGTGGGCGATTCAATAAAATGTCCTCAGACCCAAATACTAACCATGGGGACCCAGCAAACCTTCTCCCACCCACAACTTTTAGGGTGCATTTAATTAGCTGGTAAGATATTGGTGTATCTTATTAATACTTTTTTGGTTAATCTTTATTTTATCTTTTTGTCAGGGTTACCACAGACAAACAGAAGAGAAAGATGAAGTGAGTACAGTCATCTATAAAACAAAGTTATTCCCATACAGCTTTTTAGAACATACATACATGTTCAGCCATACATGACGCAATTCTGAAATCAGTCAAATCTTTGGCCTAAATCTTCAAGCAAAAACTTGTACATTATTCCAAGTGAGGAGAAGAGAGGAAAGCATATATTCGGAAGACAGAATGCTGCCAAAACACTCGCTCCTGCTCCCGGCCCCTCCTGCAACTCTTGGTTTCCGGTGTCCCAGAGCTCCTCAAAATGACAGTCCGATTTATCTTCACAAGATCCCAGTGGGGCCAACAATCCACTGTCCCCTGCCCATATCGTGCCAACTTGACAGGACATGTAAGCATCCCAAGGTCCCACTGCCAGTGCTGTCACTGTCTAAGGACTTTCCATCATTTGCAAAGAGCCGGGGGGCATGCAAAAGGTGAGTTTAATTAACCTAAACATTTCCCTCATGGGTGCCATCATTTTCTTCCTAACAGTCCTCTTCTGCTCCCGCCACTTCAGCACGTGATTGCTCTACTCTCCTGCTTGCACAGAGTACAGTATTGGGGTCTATGGAGGATCCAGTGATAGAGCGAATTTCCTGCAGTCATCACTGGTGACGGCTGTGGGGATTCACACATCTAGACGGCGGTAGCTCCACCCAATGTCTAGAAGTGTTGGGTGTCGAAAAAATACTGAGACAAGGAAAGTAGTCCCTGTTTTATCTCTGTATATCTTCTCACTGGGTTGGCATTTCATTGTAATCCCAACACAGTCAGTATGAGGATTCTGGAAAGATTCTATCATTATGAAATACCAGGTGGTCCTCATTTAGCGACCTACCTGTTTTACGACGGCTCGCACTTACGACCAGGCATAAGTGCAGGCCGTCGTGGGGATTCCCTGCTCTGGTGCACATGTCTATGTATGGGGAAATTTCCCTGAGCATAAATTAGAGGGATTCCCTGCTCTGGTGAGTTCATCTATGTTCGGGGAAGTTTTCCCAAACATAGACATGCGCACCAGAGCAGGGAATCCCCACGATGGCTCGCACTTACGCCTGGTAAATTTCCCCGAGCATAGATTAGACGCATTCCCTGCTCTGGTGCATTCGTCTATGTTCGGGGAAGCAGGGAATCCCTTAACTCCTCACTTGCTGACCAATTCGTTCTACGACCGGGTCGTAGGAACGGAATCCGGTCAGTAAGTGAGGAGTGTTTGTACTCATTTTGCAGGGTGGGTAACAGTGCTGCTATAACCTCTTCTACCCTATCCAGCCACCTCTGCTCAGTGGATGCCTCCAATCTCTTCCAGAGGACAGGTACGAGTGATTTTCCCGCATACAACACGTGACTCAGGATGGACTTTTTATATCTAGAAATTGGAAGGGGTACAAAAAGGAGCGAAGTGTTTTCAATGCGAATAGAGGTGGGGTATCGAATATTTCAGTAAGAGCGTCCAAAACCATCTGCCAGTAAGGTTGGATAGCTGAGCAATCCCATTAAAGGTGCCTAATTGACCATATTATCTGCCACACCATCAGCAGTTAGGTGAAACTGATGGTGAAATTTTACTTAGAGACTTCGAGAGTGCGTTACTACTGAGGTAGAAATTTGTAAATAACTTCCTGATAGAGCTCTTGCAGTGCATGATAAGAACTTTAGAGTAGTGATTAGTTGTGAAAAATGTGTCTAAAATGTTCTCCCATTCCTGTTTAAACTGAGTGGACTCCCCTACCCATCCTCCAACATAAGCCGAGAAAGGTTCTAGATAGCGCTCCCCACACACAGACTTTCAAACCACGTTGGATGCCTATGGAATGTTGCCCTCTCATGGGTGCCATGGTAACTATGTTGGATTTGTAGATATCAGTATCTCTCCAAGGCAGTGGATTCCCTATCGAGCACCAGCTCAGTCAGACCCCATATGTCTTCTACATTTAGTACTTCACTTATAGAACAAATGATTCCTGACCTAGAAATTACACATCCCTAACCGATACACCTCTGGTTAGGCTCTCAAGTAACAATGGGCATGGTGAGGGGGAGATTTGTGGTAAGATCGTGGATGTGTTCCAAACCATGGTGGGGAGAGGGACTCTGCCACTTGCCATGTCAAGGGACAGCCATAGCTTCCTGAAGGGAGTTTGTGCCACTCTAGCACCCGGTGTAGGGCAGTGGCGACATAGCAGTCATGCATATCTGGCTCTAACTCTTGGCAAACACAACATGCCATGTAAAAGCCGAGATCTCTCCCCTCATCAAACATAAATCACCATGGATCGCACATTTTTAAAAAATCCATTTATAATACAATAGGGATTCTTCGAGACAGGTATAAACTCAGAGACAAAAGGTTCATTTTTAGAAGTGATACTTTCCCAAGTCAATTCCCCGCGCTTAAGGTCCAGTTGGACTGAGTGGTGGACGGGCGTGTGGTTTCCTTGGTATAGTTCATCTCGGTCGGTTGTGACCCAAATCTAAATATTTCACCTAATCTTCGCATCAATGAAAGGGGAATTGGGGTGCATGAGATTGACCACGTCACATGAAGACATGTTTCATTTGGATCATTGATATGAACCCCTACACTACCTGGACTAATTATGGAGGTTGTGGACTAGTTATGGACATTCTGGACTAGTGATGGAGGTTGTGAGCTAGTTATGGACATTCTGGATTAGTTATGGAGGTTGTGGACTAGTTATGGAGGTTGTGAGCTAGTTATGGACATTCTGAACTAGTTATAGAGGGTATGGACTAGTTATGGAGGTTGTGAGCTAGTTATGGACATTCTGGACTAGTGATGGAGGTTGTGAGCTAGTTATGGACATTCTGGATTAGTTATGGAGGTTGTGGACTAGTTATGGAGGTTGTGAGCTAGTTATGGACATTCTGAACTAGTTATAGAGGGTATGGACTAGTTATGGAGGTTGTGAGCTAGTTATGGACATTCTGGACTAGTGATGGAGGTTGTGAGCTAGTTATGGACATTCTGGATTAGTTATGGAGGTTGTGGACTAGTTATGGAGGTTGTGAGCTAGTTATGGACATTCTGAACTAGTTATAGAGGTTATGGACTAGTTATGGAGGTTGTGAGCTAGTTAAGGACATTCTGGACTAGTTATGGAGGTTGTGGACTAGTTGTGTGGACATTCTGGACTAGTGATGGAGGTTGTGAGCTAGTTATGGACATTCTGGATTAGTTATGGAGGTTGTGGACTAGTTATGGACATTTTGGACTAGTTATGGAGGTTGTGAGCTAGTTATGGACATTCTGGGCTACTTGCAATTCCTTGTCATTTTTCTACAAGTCCACGTTTAGTGACATTATTTTAACCCTTTCATTGTCGCCCTGGACAGTTACTGAGAGTCATGTAAAGAGTTAATGTTTTCCACTCAATATAGAAAACACATAATTCTAACTCAAATAAGCAGATTGTCAGCACAATCTAAGTGAAAGCAGTAATTATCTGTCAGAAGTGGAAATATTGTCCTGAAAGGGGGATTTCCACCATCGCAAATGAAAATATGCACTGTCAAATAAAATCAAGATAAATATCTTACTATTTCACATTCTGAGATTCTTTTTTCCTTTTTTTTAATAAAAATGTAAAATTTGAAGTGATGACCAATTTGCAACAAAAAGGGAAGAAAAATTACTCAGAAATTACGGTAGAGTTTCTTCGTGGAGGTTGTTTATCCCCAAACTTGGCTAAACACTCTGATTGGCTGAAACTAAAAGCAGTCAATCACATTAAGCTGAAGGTGTCAGTGTTTCACAGGTATAACAGTGCAGATATAGATATATAGATAGACAGACAGTGAGAGATAGATAGATAGATAACACTCCAGGGCAGTCCGTGCCAGTGGCGGATGCAGAGCCTGATCTCGGGAGGGGCACTTGTAGATTATTTAAAGAAATAATCCAGACACAATAACCACTACAGCTCAGTGTTAGTGGTTATGGTGTCAATAGTGCCGGGACCCCCTCCCACAGTAAGTAGTCAAACCGTTTAAGAACAGTTTGACAACTTACCTGAGATCTGCTGGGAAATGGGGCTGTAGTAGGGTATAGGAGCAGTGGTGTGTGTGAGTGGTGCAGTGTGTGTGTGTGTGAAGGTTGTAGTGTGTGAGTGAGGGCGGCAGTGTTTGTCAGGGATGCAGTGTGTGTAACAGTTGCAGTGTGTGTGAGTATTGCAGTGTGTGTGCATGGCGGGCAGTATGTGTGTATGGGGGAGCAGTGTGTGTATGTGGGGGCAGTGTATGTATGTGGGGGCAGTGTGTGTGTATGGGGGGCAGTGTGTGTGTATGGGGGCAGTGTGTGTGTGTGTATGGGGGCAGTGTGTGTATGTGTATGGGGGCAGTTTGTGTGTATGGGGGCAGTTTGTGAATGGGGGCAGTTTGTGTGTGTATGGGGGCAGTTTGTGTGTGAATGGGGGCAGTTTATTGTGTGAATGGGGGCAGTTTATTGTGTATGGGGGGCAGTTTGTGTGTATGGTGGGCAGTATGTGTGTATGGGGGGCAGTGTGTGTGGGGGTATGAGGGGGCAGTTTGTGTGAATGGGGGCAGTTTGTGTGTGTGAATGGGGCAGTTTGTGTGAATGGGGGGCAGTTTGTGTGAATGGGGCAGTTTGTGTGAATGGGGGCAGTTTGTGTGTGAATGGGGGGGCAGTTTGTGTGAATGGGGGGGCAGTATTGGGGGCAATGTATGTGTGTGTGTGATCAGGGTAGGGTGGCTTTTTTTATATAATATAATATTTTTTAATTTAATTTAAAAAAAAATATTCTTTGCCCCCCCCCTCCCTTCCATTCTTACCTTTACTGGGGGGAGGAGGGCATTTCCCTGGTGGTCCGGTGGGGGATTCATTGTTGGTCAGGTGGTGAGAGTGAACTCTAGCCCACGCTCCCGGGCTAGAGTTCACTTTCGCGAGATTTGGAGCGTTGCCGTGGTAACCGCGGCAACGCTCCAAATCTCGAGAGAGGAGGACCCGGAGGAGCTGCAGCCTTAGCTTCCGGGTCCTCCCTCTCACTCCCTCCCTGCGCCGCCGGCCGCTAGCACAGTGCCTGCGGACCGGGGAGGGAGAGCTCTGATCTCCGCTCCGGTCCACAGGCACATCGCAGGGCTGGCAGGGGAGGAAGAGGGAGACCGTCGGATTTCTCGGGGGGGGGCAATTGCCCCGTTGCCCCCCCCCTGGATCCGCCACTGGTCCGTGCACAGAGATCCGCTGAAGAGCCGTGCAGGGTTGGGAGAGGATGTTTGTGGAGGCTCTTTACAGTGTAGGGGGGGCTCTTTGCAGTGTAGTGGGGGGAGCTCTTTGCAGTGTAGTGGGGGGGGGGCGCTCTTCACTGTGTAGTGTGTTGAGGGGGGTGATGGACCACCTAGCACCCTGACTGGGTACCTCTACCAATCGTTGCTTCCTAGTAGCACTGAGTACTATAAACACCGCACCAGACACCATAAGCACCGTTGTCCCCTTAGCCGCCAAAGCTTGGCTGGGGTCTCGCCATCCCTTCCCACTCTGGACCAACACCTGGATCCAGCTCCCAGTGGGAAGACCTCTCCTCCCAGAGAGTATAGCTGTATAGCAATACAAAGAGCCGTATAGCAAGTAATTATAGCAGGTATATGGCGGACTTAAATAGAATAGGACGTCTAGACTGTGACGTGATCTGAAGAAGATGCCCAGGCAAAAGGCGCCATCACGCTCCAGTACGCACAACGTCATCACGTGACCATACGTTGCTCGAGTTCCCAGAAGAACTCCCCACTGTGCCACATACTTCAATACTGCAAGTGCAAGTTTTGAAGACTGCAAAAGTCGAGGGATACAGACTTCACTTGGGAGAAAGAGCCATATCACCATTATGTGATTTTTACTATTGTGTGGAAATAAAGCAAATTTCATCGTATCCAGCTGCCATCCTGACCATCTGCGATACCCTAGTCCTGAGTTTAATACACGAGCCATTCATGTTAGAGCAGACGTTTACTGCTCTCTCCTTGTGAGATTATTTCATTCACTCATTCTATAACACATTATATATTGTCTCTTTTTATTTTTATTTATTATGTTCCAATTTGTGTCTGGGAGAATACTATGAAACTCCAATCTTAAAGATTATTAGTAAGTTCTTAATATACTTATCACTTTGTGCACTTCCAATTTACTTGGTGTATTATAGTATTTTAGTACATTATAGTGCACTGTTATTTGCACTGTGTTGCACAACACACACTGTAAAGTATTTTAAAGGTACAGTGCACCTTTTTACCTTGCTTTTAAAGCTGTTTGGTGTTTTGGGGCTATTTCACTTTAAAAGTGCAGCTTCCCCTTTTTTAATACTTATAAATATGATCACGTTATTTTATTATTACGCCAGTTTGTGCTGATTAGACGATGGACGACATTAATTAACATTTAGTGAGTTTCCATGTTAGATTTCCAGCCAATTAGAGACCTTGATTCATGGGACTCAGACAGCGGTGCCTTCTCTATTTACCCAAATTGTAAAAAGCTCAACCCAGAGCCACCTCCAGCCATGGGCTCCACTCACCTGTTGTTATGCAGGAGCTGCAGGCATGCGTAAAGATTAGATTAATATTGAGGAAGTTGATTTCACGGGTCAGTTTCCCTGTCTGGTGTCCTAATCTGACCAGGATCAAAGGGCCAGCAGACACTGGTTAAATTGAGCTAAAGATGTGCTAATCCTGTTAGTATACACCAATCTCCTGTGATTGCCATTCTGGACCCCCGCTAGCCCTGAATAGCTATGGCTTCCTTTCTTTCTGGACTCTCTGCTCCTCCCCCATTACCAAGTGTCAACAGTTGGGTGAGCAAGACTTCCATTGCTTCAGATCACGGCGCCGTGACCGTCGCAGCAAAGGGTTCACTTTTATACTAAACCTTCCAGCTGGTTGTCAAATAATGAGACATTCCTGGAGGGGTTCATATAGCTTATACAAACTCCCAGAAACGCTGAGATATCCCACCTCGCAGCAGGCAGACTGGCTAATAGAGGGTTAACCCAGGGCAGTCAGAGAGAGGCACTGCTTAGTGTCCAGACTGCCCATGATTCCAGACCGGCACACGTAGAGTTAAGACGATAAATTCACACACAATATGCTCAGAATATCAGGGTACAAATTGTATGAGTGCCCCCAGAATCTCTTATTGTAAGTAGAATATAAGAATCTAATAGAATCCTAATATGCAATAATTTCAAATTCACTGACTACAACTCTGAAAGACACAGAGGCGAAGATAACAGTATTATAAATGATATGATATAATTATACTTTAAGCTACAATGTTCTAATATTATACAATATTACAAACTAGAATATTGTATAATTTATTACCACGGCAACACTCCATTCTCGCGAGAGTGAACTCTAGCCTCAGGTGGTGCAGGCTAGAGTTCAGTCCCCACTAGAACCACCAGGGATTCCACCGGACCACCAGGGTTGTGAAATAATATCCCCCCTCCCAGGCAAAGGTAAAAAGGGAGGAGGGATATAAATAATATAAAATAATGTATTTTTAATTTAAAAAAACAAAACATTTGTTTTGCTCTGCCCCCTCCAACTACACACACACTTCCCCCACAGCCACCCATACACACAGACTTATTCTCCACACACACTGTACCCACACACACACTGCACCCACACACACTGCACCCACACACACTGCACCCCCACACACACTGTTCCCACACACACTGCACCCCCCCACACACACTGCTCCCACACACACCCTGCACCCCCCACACACACTGCTCCCACACACACACTGCACCCACACACACACTGCACCCCACACACACACACTGCACCCACACACACACTGCTCCCACACACACACTGCACCCACACACACACTGCTCCCACACACACACTGCACCCACACACACACTGCACCCACACACACACACACTGCTCCCACACACACACTGCACCCCCACACACTGCTCCCACACACACTGCACCCCCCACACACACACCCCACACACACTGCACCCCCACACACACACTCCTCCCATACACACTGCACCCCACACACACACTGCTCCCACACACACTGCACCCACACACACACACACACACACTGCACCCACACACACACACTGCTCCCCCCATACACACAGTGCTCCCCATACAAACACTGCACCCCCACACTTCTTCCACACACACACACACACACTACACCCCATACACACAGTGCTCCCCCACACAAACACTGCACTCCCATACACACACTGCCCCCACTACACCCTCATACACACACTGGGCCCATACACACACAGTGCTCCCACAGCACCCCACATATACACACTGCACTCTCATGCACACACCACACCCCTCATATAAACACACAGTGCCTCCTACACACAGTGCTCCCACTGCACCCCCATACACACACTGTCCCGCATGCACTGCCTCCCATACACACACACATTCTGCACCCCTCACACACTGCCACCCATACCCACCCTGCATCACACACACACTGCTTCCCATACCCACCCTTCTTCCCTCACACACTCAGTGCCTCCCATACACACACACACACACACACACACTCTGCACCCCTCACACACTGCCTCCCATACCCACCCTGCATCACACACACACACACACACACACATTACTACAGCCCCTATCCTGGCAGACCCCAGGTAAATTGTCAAACTGTTCTTAAACCTTTTGACTATTTACTCTGAGAGGGCACCACAGCACTCCTGGCACCATAACCACTACAGAGAGCTGTAGTGGTTATTGTGCCTGGATTGTTTCTTTAAATAGTCTATGAGTGCCCATCCCGAGATAAGACTCTGGATCCGCCAGTGACTGTATCGTGTATTCCATCCTGCAGTAACCTTCTAATGAATAATTGATTAACTGTATATATCCATTTCGTAATTTGGAGATAACTCACATCCACTCACTTTGGATGGAATTATCTGATATTGAGGGATACTTACTACTATCGATTTCAAAAATCTATGGTAGAGTCCTAAATATATTGCTATTTCACCGATGATAGATACTTTATTCCATTTATGCACGCGAAGTTACTCAAGACTTGTGCCTATGCTCTGAGACCACCACATGCATTATAGCACTCTGACTGTAAACAAGAAGGTATCCAATAAGATGGACAACAACGGGCATAATAAGGAGCCCCATTGGATGGTGACTTCGCTGATCGCTACATTTTAATATCAACCACATGGATCTTTTTGGCTGCAGGGAATAACCCACCATTATACAGGATGCCTCAGATAATCTAACCAGCAGCATTATATCCATTATACAGGATGCCTCAGATAATCTAACCAGCAGCATTGGCATCAAGTGGGTCTTTACAATAATCCCCGGATGACAGTCTCTATAGAAACATCCAGTTTGAAACACTGTCATAGCGACCGCGCATGTGCACTGGGTAGCACTTTCCTCCTCCTTCCCCTCCAGTAGTTCTACCCACCTCCACCAAATTAATACTTACGATTTGTGATTTCCAATGGTGGGCGGGACGTCTCCACCTTTAAAAGGATTATCTGCTCGTGGATATCGTTTCAGCTCTTGAGAAAGGCGGAAGGCGGGCTGCCGACACAATAGTCTGCCTACCGCCATCAGACTCTCCCCTAGTCTTCAATCGTTTTTTTTATTTTAGGAAAGCCTATGGCCTCCCATACTAACCTCTACCTCACATACTTGTCTCTTGCTCTCTCCTATAGGGCAGTGCTTTACTCTCTCCTCCAGCTCAGCTTCACTCCCACCTTATATGATTGATATTTCCTGTCCTAATGTGTTTTATACCCCACCTCCTATAGTCTGTAACTCGTTTAAGCAGGGCCCTCTTCAACCTATCGTTCCTGTAAGTTTTCTTGTAATTGTCCTATTTATAGTTAAATCCCCCCTCTAATAATATTGTAAAGCGCTACGGAATAATAATAATAATGATTCCAATGTACAGCGCTACTGAATCTGATGGCGCTATATAAATAATAAAATAATAATAATTGTGGTGTGACTACGAAGTTATGGTGGAGTGATGGCAATGTTAACATCAGATATAACCGCCAAAACATCACCATAACATCGCCATCACTCCACCATCCCACCACCATAACATTGCCATAACATCACCATAACATCGCCATCACTCCACCATCCCACCACCATACCATTGCCATACCATTGCTGTAGTGGAATGGACATTTGCAAGCTACTTTTATTCCCTATATTGGCTGTACGTATCTTTCCCCCTGTTAATTTGTGTGTTTTCCTGGTTATTTTGTGTGTTTCTTTTTTGGCCGTTCGGGAGACTTCATACGAACAGAATCCATTCGCTTTCCGAACAAGGACCACCCCTGTACCCCATTAGAACGTTAACACCAATCAATTACGTGTGAATCCGCAAGGAAAACAATTAATGAATGCTCCCCTGGGTGGCCGCCATTTCGTATAACAAGTGGCTGAGAGAATGGCAGCCATCTTTTCTCCCGAACAAGGGCAGCGGTACTTGGTTGTGGAGAGCCTGGAACTATTTTTGGCTGGGCACTCGTGCGAACACCGGTAAACTGTCAACTGCTGCCCGTTCCTGTTCCCGACCATCTACACGAATGGCGAAGTACTGAACAAGGGGAGCATTCATATCATGAAAGAAAGAGGTTCTCTTGTATGGTTTTTTTCGCACAGGAACCTCACGAACAGAGACACCTAATCTCCTTGAATTATTTTCGGCTACCACCTCGTGTCTGGCTGGTCAAAACCTCCACATGATGCAGTTCCTGTTCTGCCAAACCGATCTGAGTGATTCTTGGATATGTTGGTCACTCAGATCGGGACTATCAGGGAATGTACTTTTTGTGGGGTTCCGGTTTATAGTTGGGGACTTTTGGGGTGCGGGATATTTTTGGGATTTTCTTGTGCTGAGAGATAATTAAATTGGAGTTTACTCAGGCAATTATCTCTCAGGCTCAAGGGATCCTGGGATTGAAACCCTTGCATCTTCTGCCTGTGAGACCCCTTGCGTGGAAGATGGCATAAAAGCTGTGTATGTGTGAATAAAAATCAGTTATACCCACAGAGCTGAGTGTTGTCCAATTGCTGGGAATGAGGTGGGAGATTCCTGGATTATTTTACTGTGTTTGGCTGTTCCATTAGATTGTGTTGCTTGTTCCTGAGTATATCTTGGAGTACCCAGCGGAGGAGAGTCCCTGCTAGGACTCAGTCCACCATAATATTGCTATCACTCTACCATAACGTCGCCATAATAATCACAGTCACTCTACCATAACACCACCATAACATTGCCATAACATTGCCTTCACTCCACCATAATATTGCCATCACTCTATCATAACGTCACCATAACATCACCATCACTCGCCATCACTCTACCATAACACCACCATAAGATTACCTTCACTCCACCATAACATCGCCATCACTCCACTCCACCATAACATCACCATAAGATCACCATAGCATCGCCATCAGTCCACCATAACATCGCCTTCACTCCACCATAATATCGCTATCACTCCACCATAACGTCACCATAACATCGCCATCACTCCACCATAACATCCCCATCAATCCACCATAACACCACCATAAGATCACCATAACATTGCCTTCACTCCACCATAACATTGCCATCACTCCATCATAAGGTCACCATAACATCGCCATCACTCCACCATAATACCACCATAACATCGCCATCACTCCCCCATAACATCGCCATCACTCCCCATAACATCCCCATCACTCCCCCATAACATCCCCATCACTTTGCCATAATATCCCCATCACTCCACCATAACATCGCCATCACTCCACCATAACGTCGCCATCACTCCACCATAACGTCACCATCACTTTGCCATAATATCCCCATCACTCCACCATAACATTGCCATCACTCCACCATAACATCCCCATCAATCCACCATAATGTTCCCATCACTGCCCCCATTACATTGCCATCACTCCACCATAACATCCCCATCAATCCACCATAACGTCGCCATCACTCTACCATAACGTCGCCATCACTTTGCCATAACATTGCCATTTCTCCCTCATAACATCGCCATCATTCCCCCATAACATCCCCATCACTCCCCCATAACATCGCCATCACTCCACCATAACATCCCGATCACTCCACCATAGCTTCACCATCACTCCACCATAACATCCCCATCAATCCAACATAACATCGCCATCACTCCACCATAACGTCGCCATCACTTTGCCATAACATCGCCATTACTCCCCCATAACATCCCCATCAATCCACCATAACATCCCCATCAATCCACCATTACATCGCCATCACTCCACCATAACGTCGCCATCACTTTGCCATAACATCGCCATTACTCCCCCATAACATCCCCATCACTCCCCCATAACATCCCCATCAATCCACCATAACATCGCCATCACTCCACCATAACGTCGCCATCACTTTGCCATAACATCGCCATTACTCCCCCTTAACATCCCCATCACTCCCCCATAACATCGCCATCACTCCACCATAACATTCCCATCAATCCACCATAACATCCCCATCAATCCACCATAACATCGCCATCACTCCACCATAACGTCGCCATCACTTTGCCATAACATCGCCATTACTCCCCCATAACATCCCCATCACTCCCCCATAACATCCCCATCAATCCACCATAACATCGCCATCACTCCACCATAACATCGCCATCACTTTGCCATAACATCGCCATTACTCCCCCATAACATCCCCATCACTCCCCCATAACATCGCCATCACTCCACCATAACATTCCCATCAATCCACCATAACATTCCCATCAATCCACCATAACATCCCCATCAATCCACCATAACATCGCCATCACTCCACCATAACGTCACCATCTCTTTGCCATAACATCGTCATTACTCCCCCATAACATCGTCATCACTCCACCATAACATTCCCATCAATCCACCATAACATCCCCATCAATCCACCATAACATCCCCATCAATCCACCATTACATCGCCATCACTCCACCATAACATCGTCATCACTCCACCATAACATTCCCATCAATCCACCATAACATCCCCATCAATCCACCATAACATCCCCATCAATCCACCATTACATCACCATCACTCCACCATAACATCCCCATCAATCCACCATAACATCACCATCACTCTACCATAACGTCGCCATCACTTTGCCATAACAATGCCATTTCTCCCTCATAACATCGCCATCATTCCCCCATAACATTGCCATCACTCCACCATAACATTCCCTCATTGACAGCCGCTAGAGGCGCTTGCGTGATTCTCACTGTGAAAATCACAGTGAGAACCCGTAAGCGTCCATAGGAAAGCATTGCAAATGCTTTCCCATGAGACCGGCTGAATGCGCGCGCAGCTCTTGCCGCGCGTGCGCATTCAGCCGAAAGGGAGGAGAGGAGGAGGATCGGAGGCGGAGAGCTCCCCGTCTGGCGCTGGAAAAAGGTAAGTTTTAACCCCTTTCCTTGCCATCCAGCCCGGCGGGAGTGGGACCCGGAGGGTGAAAACATAACGAGTATGTTTTCCTGGCACTATAGTGGTCTTTTAAGGCTTAAATTGCCCTGTTGTGTCAAAAATGGACATTTGCATCAAGTGTTTTTTGTTTGTTTTTTGGCTTTTATCTGGGTCAAAATCATCAACAGAAATGTATAAAAGGTAAAATATTGATCTTTGTTATATTCAGAGGAAGCCCAAGTCCAAGTTAGCCAATTTTAATATAGGATATCTAATATAACACATATAAGCTTGAACCTTGGAATCAAAGTAGATTCTGTCACAATCCCACAGTCAACGAGAAGGACTTACAAGACATCAAACAGAGGTCAATAATAAATGGTAAATAGATGAACAATGCAAGCAGAGTTACACCCTTCAGAGCAACACTCTCTCTGAAACCTCAAACGGTTAAATCCCTGCGAAATAGTGGAAAAAAAGGGTATTTCTGGAAATAAACTCCTTCATAGCCATTTGATATCTGGTAAGTAGTGTGTAATAAAGTATGTGGCTAAATAATAATAATAATAAATGAGTCTGTCTGCTCCAGTGTTTGTTACTGCCTGTCCGTCCCTTGGACTTTGCAGGGGGCACACAGAGAGTGCAGGGTCTCCGTGTTTAAATTAGTCGGCACCTTTTTGAAAAATCTTCCTGAGATCGTCCGTGAAGATCTTGGAACATGCAAGTCAGGATTCAGCTCGTCTCAGAGACTTTCAAATCAACATCAAAATGTCATAGTCAGGTAAGGTCCCCATCACAGGCTGGTCACATCGAAACAGCCAAATACTTGTATCAAGTACAATCATGTTCTGAGTTTTAACAATGAAATCACTTGTATCTTGCCCAATTAATTAACGTCTGAGATGTGGACATGACATTTAAAGGCTATTATTTCTGCACCCAGTATACATGCGGGTTATTCTGTGTTATCACTCAGGCTGAGAACAACTGCTTTGTGGGTTAAAGCATTGCTTTTTAGCGAGATAAAAACCTCCAAACTGGTGATATAAAGTACGGAGGGGGAAGGTGGATCCCTAAACTACCGACAAACCCAAAAAGGCACTTTAAAGGTTAATAGGAGTTTGTTTGTTCACGGGATGCAGCCATTCAATAATAGTGACCCCCTTGTCACATGAAATGAGTGCACATGGGGTCACTGAGTTCCCCTGGTTTATAGCGGATACTTTCAGTTAATTAGCCACCATGACAGTATGGATTGGGGAGGGGTCACCCACTAGGAGCAAACTAACAGCGTGAACTGGGAACCGGCGAAGGCAAGCAAGGGGGGATCAGTTATGGGAGGGTGGGAACCGTATAGGGGAGAAGAGAAATAGGCAGGGGCTTTGTGCCGGAAAAGGTACGGACACTCGTCATTAAAGATCTGACCTCGAACTGAGGAACCCACAGGAAATGGCTGCGTCACGGAACACACACATCGTGTTCTACCTGCTGTCAGGACAGGGTCAAAAATAAAAAATCCTATAGTTTGTAAAAAGTCAGATTTCTATACTATAAAATAACGGAAGTTCCTGAGACGAGAGTCAGTCATTGCAAAGTTAGACAAGCTCTGCCTAGAACCCAGATTGGTTAACCTTTACAGCAAGAACAATATTCTTAGAATATTTTCCTTATCTGTTTGGCAACCAAAACGTTAAGAATCTGCCTGACATTTGCATTTTGCATTCGTTTCTCTTCTTCCTCACAATAATACGAATTAAATTAAGTAAACAATTTAAGTAATTTAATTAAAATTAAATATTAACAAGTTGCAGTAATCAGGTATCCAGACTGCTTTAATTGAGCCGGAGTCGCGGCAGCGGCGCAGTAATTAAACAGGACGCATTCCTAGCCCGTGGCTAGTCTTCTCCAGAGAGGAGTTGGATTAATTAAAATTGCGTTAATCTATGGAAACTCTGATAAGTTTTTAAAACACAAATCATAATCCACGCAAAGTATCGCTAGAAAGAAATCTCACAGTATATTGTTTAATAATTGAATTCTGCCGGGAGCCAGTTCTCGCCGCTCGCCGCAGAATAAATAAAATCCTCTCGCTGTCTGTCAAACAAGATGGGGGGCGCTGGGTCAAAACCTTCCATGTTTCACATCGGCTTGGGCGCATTTCTCCCAAATCTAAATGTTGTAGTCATAAATAAGTGATATCCTTTTAAGGCAGGTTCGTGATATTTGTAGAGTCCCCAATGAGTTCAAATAAGTTCCTAATTTATCTTTTCCTCTCAGTCTGTGATTGTAACCCCATAGCTGCCAGGCGATATGTGCATGAAATATAATGTGGATAAGCCGGTTTGGAGAGATTTTTAGCAGGCAGTGGAAGAACGCATTAGAAGTGCTGAATTCTCTAATTATCTCAAACTCCAGCACTGAGCTTTTCGTTTTCATCTCTCGTTTCACTAAACAGTCAGCGTTTCATAACCAACTGTCCACCTTGGAGGGAGATATGGTTTTTAATTTTTGCTAATTATTTTGGGGGGGTTTGGCCTACCATTTTAATCCGGTTACCAATTCACTGGTTAGGGAATTACACTTGTGTGCCTGCTGAGAAGTGACATCTGATTTGTCAGTTGTGTTTGGGGGATCGATGGAGGGGTCTCGGCTTTAGGGGACCTTGTTTGAGAATAGCGCCCTGTATTGATTTTTTATAAAGACGAGATATCACAGTTTTCATTTATTATTTAATTTGTACAGCGCTATGGAATGTGTTGGGACTTTCCCAATGTTCATTATCAATTAGGAGGTATAGAGAAACCTTTAGTCAGATCTGTCAACAAGAATGAAATAATTGAATTCCAGATAATTCTAGATTAGGCATATTTACCCCTATTCTGTGCAAGGCCAGATTTATTGTAGCTGGAAGGCTCAACATGAACTAAAGAATTTTACAAAATCACAGAAAAAGAACGAAGAACATTAATCATTAACCATGTGACAGCCGATTGACTAGAAAAGGGGCGATAGGATTCGTAGAATAAATGAGATTTGGACTGAATATTCAGAGATTCAAAGCTGTAAGACTGAATCAGTCTGATATATTCTCAAAATCCATCAGCTTCTGTCTTTTTGGGGTAGAAACTTGCTGATTCCAAAATAACCTCAATCTTTGGAATTCTTACCGTTTGGAATGTAAAATGGCGGAGCTTTGTACGCCCCTTGGGTGCGCCTGATATTCTTATTTCCACAACTCAACGCACACCAGCATCAAGTAACATGTTTACAAATAAATGCTCAGAAAAGAATCTCAATTTACTGTTTAAAAGAAAAACAAGCACTTTTTTATAATAAGATTATTTTTAATAGAATGTTTTTATTTCCAAAATGATAAGATGTTTAACTATAATCTGCAATGGTGCTCGCTGTGTGAGAAAATCCTACCATTCCCAGCCAGGTTTCAATCGGTGGGATTTTCCCAGCTGTTAAAGGATTTAATCTGTTGGGTTTTTAACATTCTTTAAGGGCGCAGTACCTCTGGTCCTGTATTGTCCTGTTAATGTTTACTGTCATTATTGTTTACCATATGTACACCGCTACAGAATATGTTGGAACTCTATAAATAACAATCATGAGAATTAAAACATTAACACTTTGCAGGAGCTGGAACCAATGTTGAGCAACTCAGCACAGAGTTTAAAAATGTCATTTACAATCATTCTTGGTAATAATTTTTTTAAACAAAACAGTTTTCTGCCCCAATCTGCCAGAAATTCCAATGGATTAGACAGGACGAATGGCACATTCCTAATCATTTGTAAAGTCTCCCAGGTGCAGTCCTATTTAAAGAAACTCTCACAGAGGCGGTGTTACAGGGCCTTTAACTCAATTATCCGTCTCAACACTTTGCGACCCTTTCATACCCCTCCATCGAAGAATTCGTTTTCCTTCTGATCCATCTGCAAAACCAGGGTAAAAAAATGACTCAGGATCTGAAAAATCGTCTTGTAACAGAAAAACAAAGCTTTATAAACTTTTGTTTCTTTTTATTTGGTATCAGCGAGAAAATTCTGAGGATCGGGGATGCTGTCTTTGTACTTAATAGAACGATAACTCTGTAACTCTGTTTGTCTAAAACTCAGAGCGTGACTGCCGGCGTTTGACGCTCAGCGTGATGCTGAAAGCATGTTTAATAATGCGTAAACATACGTTTTTTATATGTTGTAAAATACAACTGGAAGTTCTGCGTTTCTAAATATGGGGAATATCCAGACTAATGGTATAAATGCATTATTTCATTAATAAAATAAAACAGACACTGCAAGACATTTTAAATCAATTTAAAAACAAAAAAACAACAACGGTAATTGTATTCCAAGTGATCCACAGCTGGGCAAAACGCCAAAATCAATTTCATTCCATTCAGTTTTATTCCTGTTTTTTGTTGCAGTTACAGATATAAAAATTTCAGAAATGCCCGAAGAAAGAAACGTTAGTCATTTCACCTAAACATTTTTATATATTGATTGTTAATTGTCAGCCATTGTTTATTCTGTAACATTTACTAGGCAGACGGTGTGATGATAACAACACACAATTTAAATCATTGTAGCAACACTACAGCTAGATACCAATGGACGTACGAGTAGCAAAGACCAAACGAGTCAGGCGATAATATACAGACTAGCTGAATACGTTACAAGGACCACAATATGCAAACAAGGATAGCGAGACGGAACTTGCATGAGCAAGGAAATGAACATTTTGAAAATAGACTTTACCACCAAAATGAAATAGTACCGTAAGCAAATCAATAACGTAATATTAAATCAATAACATATCAATAATGTAATAATAAATCTATAACGTATCAATAATGTAATAATAAATCAATACAGTATCAATAATGTAACAATAAATCTATAACTTATCAATAACGTAATAATAAATCAATACAGTATCAATAACGTAATATTAAATCAATAACATATCAATAATGTAATAATAAATCTATAACGTATCAATAATGTAATAATAAATCAATACAGTATCAATAATGTAACAATAAATCTATAACTTATCAATAACGTAATAATAAATCAATACAGTATCAATAATAAATCTATAACGTATCAATAATGTAATAATAAATCAATACAGTATCAATAACGTAACAATACATCTATAACGTATCAATAACGTTATAGTAATAAATCTATAACATATCAATAATGTAATAATAAATCTATAACGTATTAATAATGTAATAATAAATCAATACAGTATCAATAATAAATCTATAACTATCAATAACGTAATAATAATAATAATAATAAACAATGAATGTAATAATAATTAATCACTTACCAATAAGAGTTAGACCGTATAAAACAAACAGTATTCTATAAATAGGGAAAGTCCTGTTCTATACTAGTCACAAACAGAGCAGTTTAATGATTTCAATGAGGACAAGTGAAGAGCAGGGTGAGCAGGGCGAGCAGTGACGAGCAGGGCGAGCAGTGACGAACAGGGCGAGCAGGGTGAGCAGTGACGAGCATGGCGAGCAGTGACGAACAGGGCGAGCAGGGTGAGCAGTGACGAGCAGGGCGAGCAGTGACAAACAGGGTGAGCAGTGACGAACAGGGCGAGCAGTGACGAACAGGGCGAGCAGTGACGAACAAGGCGAGCAGTGGCAAGCAGGCCAAGCAGGACGAGCAGTGATGAGCAGGGCGAGCAGTGACGAACAGGGCGAGCAGTGACGAGCAGGGCAAGCAGTGACGAGGGCTGTACTCAGCTCTGGAAATTGCAGGGAATCTCACCAGTAACAATCAGTTTACTGACCGCTAGACAAACTATAAAATTTCTAATTGTTTTGTGAAATGCGGGTTTAGACTATGGGGAGACTTAGCAGAATCAATAAAATATTTAATAAATATTATCAGAAAATGAAGGTGGGATTTCTCGTTTTATTCACGTTTTTTTTGTTTATTTCATATCGAGGTGCTATCACCGTGTCTGCTGATGGTTGGAGAATGTGCTTTTTATTGTTATGTAATTTTGTTTTTTCCTTGATTGAATTGTTTTTGCTTAGTTTTTATATGATTTGCAGATGGCGTCTGTCTTAAATGTCATTTTATCTGCTGACTTTTCATTCTCTAAGGTGTGTCTATGACAAACCATCTTTAAAATGTACAATACCGCGCAGAATAGGCGGAACCATGGGCTTGTCTGTCCCAGAAATCTCAGACAAAAACAGCATGAAAAATAAGATTTGTACTTTGAAATAACTGGATTTTTATCTATTTAACAAATTATCTTGACGTATCCCTTAACCCTTTAATTACACTCCTAGTCTTTTACCAGCGCTGCAGAAGTCAGAGTTTATAAATCAGTGTCGTGTCGATATATGAGCTATGTTTTATTATCAGCCTGCACACATACCGGGAACATTGAATTCTCTGAACCACTTGTAGTGAATTAAAAAATAAACCACAACGTTTAGGTTAAAGCAGCAAAGCTGTGACTGCGCAGAAATGTTTGAATTTGGAGACTTTAAGCTATGTTTTGTAGTTTTGTTCAAGGCATTTTAAGTAATGAATAAGCTCCATAGTGTTGTTTGACGCGAATCGAAGCGCAAGTGACATATTTGCCGGCACACCACGGGTTAAGGAGAGAACATATGCCACAGATAATACCGCTCATCTTGTGCGCAAGGCTTTGACAAGGTCTTTAAGAAATAACCCCTGATGTGTGGTCTCCAGGCAGCTGGGGATGAACCACGTGGTGTTTGAATCATTCTGGACATGTGCTGTGCAGACCACTCGCAGTCTCACACGTTGGGATGTTTGGAAAATCCGTGTTTATTGCCAGCTCTCCTCGGATTGTGTGGAGGCTTTACTGAAATATTATTAGCACTATACCTCTGATACGGCTGCGAAAAAATGATCAGATTTTATTTAAAATGACTAACTCTTTACACGAAACAAAAATAACTACAAGTTTTACTTTTCATTAGTAATTAACGTGCTTATTTTATAGATTGGGGGATTCAGGCAATAAATAATCGATAAAATATATATATGTGGGCAATCTTCTTTCACCGCTGGTATTAGGGTCACCCTCCAATTGGTTACCTCAAATATATAGAAAATGATATCGCACACAAAATCTAATGCAAAAAAAACTAATATTTAATTTCATAAATGTCTGTATGTCCAAAAACTGAATATTGACACGGGTATTTAATATTCCAATATACTTCATAGATACATAGAAAAACAATACCTAACTCACAAAAAAGACAAAACGAAGGAAATTATGGCATGTGAGTAAATATACACATATGTCAATGGTAAAAAAAAAAAAAACCCTGATACAAATGCCTCCTATACCCATAAACCACATATGTACAGTTGTGCTCAACAGTTTGCATACCATGGCTGAAATTGTGAAATTATAGCATTGATTTTGAAAATATGACTGATCATGCAAAAAATGTCTTTTATTGAAGGATAGTGATCATATGAAGCCATTTACCATCACATAATTGTTTGGCTCCTTTTTAAATTATAATGATAACAGAAATCACCCAAATAGCCCTGATTAAAACTTTACATACCATTGAATGTTTGGCCTTGTTACAGACACACAAGGTGACACACACAGGTTAAAATGACAATTAAAGATTAATTTCCCACACTTGTGGCTTTTTAAATTGCAATTAGTGTCTGTGTATAAATAGTCACTGAGTTTGTTAGCTCTTACGTGGATGCACTGAGCAGGCTAGATACTGAGCCATTGGGAGCAGAAAAGAACTGTCAAAAGACCTGCGTAACAAGGTAATGGAACAGGATATAAAAAGATATCCAAAGCCTTAAAAATGCCAGTCAGTACTGTTCAATTACTTATTAAGAAGTGGAAATTTCGGGGATCTCTTGGTACCAAGCCTTGGTCAGGTAGACCAAGAAAGATTTCAGCCACACAATTGCCATCACAGTCTCCTGACCTTAAAGGACCACTATAGTGCCAGGAAAACATACTCGTTTTCCTGGCACTATAGTGCCCTGAGGGTGCCCCCACCCTTAGTCCCCACAATTAGTGCCCCCACCCTCAGGGTCCCCCTCCCTCAGGGTCCCCCTCCCGCCAGGCTGGATGGAGCTCAGCGCCGGGCAGGGAGCTCTCCGCCTCCTCTCCTCTTCTTCAGCTGAATGCGCATGCACGGCAAGAGCTAAGCGCGCATTCAGCCAGTCTCATAGGAAAGCATTTACAATGCTTTCCTATGGACGCTGACGTCTTCTCACTGTGAAAATCACAGTGAGAAGCACGCAAGCGCCTCTAGCGGCTGTCAAGAGACAGCCACTAGAGGCTGGATTAACCCTAACATAAACATAGCAGTTTCTCTGAAACTGTTATGTTTATAGAAAAAAGGGTTAACCCTATGTAGCGGAGGAGCAGGGGTTAATCCAAGGGCTCTCCGCTGGGAACAAATATTCAGAATACAAAATCACAGGAACACAGCATAATCCACCTCCCCAAGGACTAGACGACACATAGTCTGGGAGTCAACTGTCAGCTTTAATCACAGGTCTGCTTTTATGCATTTCTCCCATGCAAGGGAGGTAACTTTCATAATTATTACAGTAGCCAATTGTAACCCGGTCACCTCCCCTCACTCTCCTCCCCTTAGATTAGCCCTTAAACAAATTAGTGAAGACAAAGTTTTCCCCACTTTCTGGATGTCCCCTAAATACAGGGGGTACAGGGACAAATAAGGGGTCCCCTGGTAGGTCTGATCTGGGTGAGCAACATACTCGAAATTCACCCAGATCGGACCAGGGGTTCGGGAGTTACAGACAGTTAAAGTTTTGACCGACCGCAGGGACTCAGTAGCCGAAAACAGTTCCATGAATTCTGGCCCTGCGGTCGGTCTATTTCAGTGAATTAAAACTACCGAATGCCATAGCCATCCATGCGATTGCCAGCCTTTGCACGAATCCCCTCGTTTAGGGGAATCTATCTACCGAACGCCGGGGCGTTCGTGTGTTTGATTCGTGCTGTCGGAGCATGCTGGAGGTCTCAGCGGTACTTGGTTAGTCGAATGCCCGGTTTGAGTTCCAGGCGTTCGACAACCAAGTACCGCTGTTCGTGCGTAAGATGGCCGCCGACACGTGTTCAGTATGCGAAATGGCGGCCACACATACAGGCACTTAATTCCCTCGCAACATTGTATCGGTCGGTTAATTAGCAGCACACAACCACCCCGGGGTGGTCTCACGTTCGGTAGTTTCGGCCATTCGTCTAAAACAGCAATATAACAAGAAAGTCCATTCGGTGAGTTATTCCCTTGGTGAAAAGTCTTTCATTCGCACAGAATAGTCAGTTCTAGTGGCAGGGTTTGCCACACCCTAGCTGGACCTGGCACCCAGACCACTTCATTAAGCTGAAGTGGTCTGGGTGCCTATAGTGGTCCTTTAATATCATTGAGCCACTCTAGGGAGATCTCAAACATGAGGTTCATGCAAGACGACCAAAGACTTTGCATGACTTGGAGGCATTTTGCCTAGATGAATAGGCAGCTAGGGTACCACCTGCAAGAATTAGGGACCTCATAGACAACTATTACAAAGACTGCACGCCGTCATTGATGCTAAAGGGGGCAATACACAGTATTAACAACTAAGGGTATGCAAACTTGTGAGCACAACTGTATATGTGTAGCGGTACTTACCTCATCTGGGGGTCCTCAGTCTTGCTTCCAAATGAGCCGTGCGTGGCTCAATCATCCCTTCTGAACGGGCCATGTGCACTGACTGCAATGTGCGGTCACACGGCCCGCCTGACACCAGGACCGCAGTTTGTGTCTCGAGCTCGTTCTTAAAGGCTCAGTGGGAGCCAAAAGTAGATTCAGGCTCCCATTGGCCCACGTCATTCCGACACCCCCACACACGCATGTTTTGGGGGCGGGGGCATGACGTGGTCCAATCAAATGTTAGCTAAGGATATTTAAACTTTCCTAGCCCAATCCACTTTGCCCTATCGTGGTTTCTGTTTCACCCTTTAGTGCATTCATTGATCTATTGTTTATTCTGATCTTGACCTTGGCTTTGTATCTAACTCTGAATTTATCTTTAACCCTTTCCTGTCTTGTTTGCCTGTCTGACTGATTACCGTGCACCTGACTCTGGCTAGTTCTTGTTTTCGCTGTCTCTCCATTACCTTGACCACGGCTCATCTCTGATTAAATTTTTTCTCTGTCTAACGTTTAGTCCGGCCATTTTAAGGACTGGTAATACATTATTTCCTAGTCTTGTCCCTTGCTATCCTAAATTCTGCATGTTGGGATATTACACCATGACATTACGATAGGGCCATGGACCCTGCAGGTTTAGGACAGCAAATGGCCACCTATGAGGCAAAGTTTGAAGAGCAGGATCACCGTATGAACCAGATGACCCAGGCGCTTCAGACACTTTTGTCCAGAACCGCTTATTTGGCTCCTGAGACACCGATATCCATACCATCTCACCCTGTACCTGTATTAACACCTCCCATTCCAGAGGCATCAAACCTGCCTAATGCGTGAGCGCACCTGACTCCTCCGCCTAGGTATGGAGGAGATGCTAAGACTTGTAGGGGGTTTCTCATTCAAGTGGAATTCCACTTTGAGATGTATCCCTGATCCTTTTCCACCGACAGGTCAAAGGTGGGGTTTCTCATGCATCAGCTCACTGATAAAGCACTTGAGTGGGCTAATCCCATATGGGAGGCTAATGATCCTCTGGTTCATGATTTTCAAAGTTTCCTTAAAGCTTTTCACAGGACCTTTGACACTACCAATAGGGCTAAAAATGCTGCTAAAGCATTGATGAGAATCAAATAGGGATCCAGGTCAGTTGCTGACTATGCTATACAGTTTCATACCTTGGCATCTCAGGTAGGCTGTACAAACAGCGAGCTTGTTACAGCATTTATGGAAGGTCTGTCAGATGCTATATTGGATGAGGTAGCGGCCAGAGACGTCCCTGTACTCATGGTGGATCTAATTGACTACCTCATCGATATAGAATATAGAATTCGCCACAGATAGTACACCAGGAATAGAAATAGATGCCTTATAGTATCCGTTACTCCTAAGGTTGAAGTTCTTGAGATTTCTATGGTATCAGTGGTAGAACCTATGCAATTAGGGGTTACCAAGCTCACTGATGCTCAAAAATTGTATAGGAAGACGGACGGACTTTGTCTTTACTGTGGCAAGAAAGGCCACATGCGAAGATAGAGTGTCCCGTTCGCCCAGAAAACTCCCGCACCTAAGACCGCACAAGGGAACCGGCCTTGGGTGTGACATCAGAGTCCCCACATTTGCCTCTAAATAGACTGCTTCTCCCTGTTTCCCTGAGTTTCAATAGTTTAGTAGATATAGGGAATGTTCTAGCCCTGGTTGACTCCGGTGCGACTGAGAACGTCATCGATTCCAACTTTGTAAAATCATACAAGATACCCTTAAGGGAGAAGGAAACACCCTTGGTGTTGAGGCCATAGATGGTAGACCATTATGTTCCCTGGTGATTACTCACGAAACAGAACCCCTACATATGTCTATTGGGTTGTTGCATAAAGAAACGATTCAGTTCCAGGTCTTTTCTTCTCCTTCTTTCCAAATCGTATTAGGGTATCCTTGGTTGCTTTTACACAATACCACTTTTAATTAGGAGTCAGGTCAAATAGTATCATGCAATACCAAATGTCATAAGTCTTGTATCACCAAAGGGAGGGGGCATGGAGTGGCAGGAACAGGGGACAAAGGGATTCAGGTTCCGGTATGCGACCACAGGGAGGGAGAGGACCCTGGGAAGGTACCAAATAATGAGTACCGTAAATATATTGCAATATATATATATATATATGGGGTAAAAAAAGGAAAAAAAGTATGTGAAAAAATATATACACACAAAAAAAATCACAGTCTCAATGTGAACTGTAGAAGACCTGGTCCTCGTTCTGTTCGTTTCTCCTTTCCCCCTTGTTTATTTCTCAAATGAATGTTCTCCCCTTTTTATATTTGCCGAACTCTGGCCACCCCCTGGCTCTATATCTTCAATTAACACCAAGTGCTCTCTCTGGGTGGCCGCCATTCATATAACCGAATAAATTTGCTCTGTTAAATGGTGGCAATTTTGTCTCACAAACGGTACTTGGTCATCAACGCCATGGAATTAATTTCGGACACTCTAACATGCATTCCTGGGGAAATTGTACTGTTGTTCTGCCTCTCTTACAGACAAGCCAGGAGAGTGCAATTTGGAGGTAAGGCATTATAGACTGGGGAGGAGCATTCGCTCCCTAAGAGCCTTGATTTATTTTCATACAGGAACTCCCGAACGTTGACCGACTTAAACCCATCTTTCTCCTAGAACAATTTTGGGCATCCTCCATGTGGGCAGAACTTTACGTGGTCAGAATTTTACCTCGATGGTGATGACCCTAGACTGGATGGATCTGAGTTCCCAAGTTGTCCAAAGATCGCTTAGATCCATCCAGTCTAGTATCATCACCATCGAGGTATACCGCCCAAATGGGGGGGTATCCGAGGATATGGGTCATGTGGTGTTCCTGTTTGATTTGACTATGTTGTAAGGTACTTTTTGTGATTTTTTTGTTTTGTTCTCTGTAACTGGTCATTGACTCAATTATCTCCCAAACACAGAGACACATGGGTGGGCTTACAACACAAATGTATGTGTACCCCATGCTGGGGATTTGCCTAAAAATAAACTTGTCCTTGAATAACACTTCAGTTGTACTCCCAGAACTGTGTGTTGTTCAGTTACTGGGGAGGGATAGAGCTACTCACTTTTCAGCGCCTTGTTTCAGAGTTCCAGTTTGTGAAGGATTCGGTGGAGAAAGTCCTTGTCAGGACTAGAGTTCTGCTACATGTCAAAAACGTTTGTATATTAAAAAATAAATAAGGAAAAACAATATGCTATCTAGAGAACTCCTGATGGTCAGCTCTCACCATTTCTGTAGGGCCCAAAATCGTCCATAAAGTTCTTTGAAATGAATCTTGCAGTTTGTGGGAAATGTCTGTGGGCTTGCCGCTGTGGTTGCACTCTGCTGCGGTATCCCCCAGATGAGTGGTTCTGTGGCTGGTTCAGTTTAGGCAATGCTGGGGTTTTGCTCTCGGGACCTCTGCCATCCTTTCCTTCCAAAGCCACCGTGAATATTACAATTTAACAGTTGTGAAAACTTTGTATTTGGCGATCAGTTCGTAATCACAGGGAGCAAATGTAAAGATTTGCAGATGTTTCCAAATGAAATTTGTAATTTTTTTGTCGTCTTCCAACACTGGAAGACGACAACGGGAGATCAAGCTTGTCCCAGCCTCCTTTGCAAGCTAGGCTGGAATACTTTAAACAGGATGTCGCCTAAGGCAAAGGAAAGGTTTTTTTACTGTAAGAACAATCAGGATGTGGAATTCTCTGCCTGAGGAAGTGGTTTTATCAGAGTCCATACAGATGTTCAAACGGCTACTAGATGCATACTTGCAAGAACAGAATATTCAAGGATATAATCTTTCAATGTAGGGTAATAACTGCTTGATCCAAGGATAAATCTGACTGCCATTCTGGGGTCAAGAAGGAATTTTTTTCCTAGCTTGTTGCAAAATTGTGCTTCAAACTGGTTTTTTTTGCCTTCTTTTGGATCAACAACAAAAAACAAATGTGAGGAAGGCTGAACTTGATGGACGCAAGTCTCTTTTCAGCTATGTAACTATGTAACTATGATGTACAATAATTACACATTGATTGAGGCATTGAATGTCGTTTGGGCAAAATAAAGATTATTATATTTTAAAATATTGAGTTATATTAACCAGAGTAGAAAATATTATTCTTCCCAAATACTTGTTATTTTGTTTGTATTACTTATTTTATTATTTTCTATAAAGTGAACTGTTTGAAGATGTCTGTCTGTTATCCCGTGTCCATTTAGGTCCATTACAAGTGACGAAAGAATTAGGGGGTACTACGGTATCCACATCTGAAAAAAGGAAAAAGAAGCAATGGGGGTTTTGTCCACTTTTTCCATAAATTTCACTATACAGTTGCCAAAATCCAAGATAATCTTAAACAACTGGAAATGCAGAGAATTTAAAATGGAAGAACTCTAACATTCTCTAAACCAGCTCGGTTTGGCTGCTCTGACATATCATTGGAATTCTGACAAATGTTACTTTAGTAAATAACTCTGTGTGAGTTTGTATACTAGGAGTATTTAACATTGAAGGTCACTTACCAACGCCGTCTGTAACTGATATCTAACCCAATCACCTCTCATACAAATAATATGAATCAAATATCCACAAACACAGAGAAAAGTTATTAAAAGGAGGAACCAGGCGATATGATTCACAGTCTCGAATGTTGAATAATTGCATGATTTGTGTGTTTTACCCAGTGGTAAATAATATGAAGCGTGTGTTGGGAATATTTTAATATTTCAGCATTTTATTCTATTTTAATGTGTTGCTTTTATCCCACAAGATTCTATATTGCCGATAAATCATTTCTAACCACGAGTCATTCTTGTTCTGTTGAGAAATTAAAATATAATCTGATGTTACAATAAATTTTGCATGTATTTTTTAATTGAACCATTATATCTGTTTGCTGAAATAACAATTGAATCTTGATTTAATATGCTAATTATTGTCTTAATAATTCCTAGAAGTCAAGTCGCCTGTCCTCTATTTGGTTGGATTGTCCTAATGTTGACCTACGTCAAGTTAAGAGTTATCGCCTAATCCCTCCTGTTAAACATTTTCACCATACCCAGATTCCATTCAAAAGTTATAAAAATCCGTAGTATATAACATTTTGAATTCAGCTAAATCTATTATTCCTGACCCTCATAGTGACAATAGGTTCAAGCAGTACAAGACTTTGGACAGATTGGTAGAACGTCAGATGGTGAATCGTTAGCATAAAGGGAGACTTTATCCCCTATATGTACTCAAATACAATTGTTAAACGACGTGTCAGAAAGTAAGCAGTTTCAAGTATAGCTCCTGAGAATTCAGACGTGCGCACACGCTATTTAATTTGATGTATATAAAAGAAATACAATTTTTTTTTATTTTTTGTTTTATAAATTAATATGTTGGAAAAAAATATTTGAAAATATTGGGGGCACGTTGAGATTCCAAATTCTGGGAATAGTAATTTTACCAGCAAAGATCAGATGAAACCAAAACATATTTTTGAGGGCTGAAATGCTGTGACGAGACATGTAATAGCAACATTTCAGACCTAGGAATGTGGGTACAGGATCACATGTTCCGTGTGTGTTCTATAACTACAATCCACAGTCATGGTTACCGAATATGACTTACTACGTCCTTCCACCAATCTGGTGACGGCTGCTACCATACGCCATCCGAGGGAGAGACTCTGCTCAGAATTCCTATTCCTGTACTAGTATATCCGCACTGCCATTCTTCCTTTGTGAAGCACTACATTATTTTTCCAAATGTAACGTATTGTTAAATTTCCGTCCTCCGTAGACAGTGACTAAGGATAAGCAACGTTGTGACATGGCATAACCCTACAGTAAATATGATATGAAATACCATCCAATATGGTATAACCCTACAGTAAATATGATATGAAATACCATCCAATATGGTATAACCCTACAGTAAATATGATATGAAATACCATCCAATAGAACTTAAAAAGGTGGAAATTCTCCATTCTGGAGCGTTGTCAGATACATTTTTAGGAAATCTCTTCCCAGCCCCTCTTTGGTGCCATACATGATATTAGAAACTCAGTATAACCAATGGCTATTGCTGAACTTGGACATCGGGAGTCAGGCTGTCTGTAAAGGAGCGTTGGATAGTAAGGACAAGCAGAGGCGTAACTAGCAACCACAGGGCCCCGTAGCGAAAATTACCCTTGCCCCCCCCTCCCATCCCCATATTTATACATCCACTGACACACATGCAGATACATCCACTGACACACATGCAGATACACACATATATACAGAGACACATACACAAACCCACAGACACACACAAACACGCATAAACACATCCATATAGACACACATATATACATACAGACACACACACACAGATACATACAGACCCACATACATACACAAAATCGCTCCCGCACCCTGATTCCTCTCCAGAAACTGTCATCAAAACAAAACACTAAGCCCTCAATGAACACTATCCCAGCACCCTACTTTTCTAGCCTACCCTAACCTTTTGTGTCTCTATACCCCACTCCCTCTAGCAGAGGCGGCTCTCTAATTAGGAGATTTAGGCGGCCGCTTGCTGGGGCCTCGCAGCCACCTAAATCGCCTTAGGGCAGACTGAACTGTCGGATCTTCAGTCCAAGGACCCATCAGTGAGAGGGGGCCCGGCGGCTTGCCCAATATGCCGCTGGGTGCGGGACCCCTCCACATGGTCTGCCCATAGAGAGAGCCAGGGATCTGATCTCCAGCTCCACCAAGTGCAGAGCTGCAAATCACATAATGTGGTTCTCACGAGCTCACAGAGCGTTTCCACGGGTTACCACGGCAACACTCTGACAAGAGCTAGCGAGAATGAGGTCTGAAGCTTTCGCGGGGGTGGGGGGGGAGCTGCACACACTCTGCCCCCCACACTGTCACACACACTGCCCCTCCTACACTGACTCCCATACACCCTTCCCCCTACTCTGACTGCCACACACTTTGTCCCAATCATTGCCCCCCTACACTGTCTCCCACAAAATGCCCCCCACTGTCACACACCCTGCTCCCCCACACTCTGCCCCTCCTCAGGAAGACCAAAGCCAGTGGTCGAAACGCGTTGTGCTTATCCAGTTTTTATTTTCAATAAAATATTTTATTTATATTTTATTTTGGTTCCTAATTTTATCCAGACAGAATTTGATTCCTGTTCCTGGGGGACCGTTTCAACTACAGTATCGTTGGTGGAGTATTCTACATGCTACTACAGTAGTGAGCCGACTTCTATGGCTCTCTAAAGTGTGAGTGCTCCCAATTATTTTTATACTAGACATTGGTTTTATGCATATTGCCCTATGATAGTTGTTTATATTACAGATTATCTCATCATCAGCTATCCATTGTGTGCACAAAACCACCTCTTGTATCCAATTGTTCCCATGTAAGTGTTTTAAGGGTGACTAAAACACTGGTTTGGTTTTAGACACACTGGGATTTATCAATTTTTTTCATATTCTCATACTGTTTAGCGCCACTTACCCAATTATTTGTGCTTATAAAATGTTTTGTCACCCTCCTGTTTCCAACCTTTAGGTAAAGGAGAGTGACTTTCCCTGGGATCCCACTCTGACTCACTCTGTAACGGCTTACCTAAGGTGGGAGTCCAGTAGGCAGAGATATATGCTCACCCTTGCTTAAACACAGGCCAAGGTGGTCAGGTAAGAATTCACCTGGCCTGTGAGTCTGTGCAGGTTAATGCTCCAAGTCGCAGTACAGGTAGGGACACAAGCAGGAGAATCGTTGAGGGTAAGCCAAAGTCAGAGGATGCCAGAAGTCAGGATACACGATAAGAAAGCCAAGGGCAGGAGCCAACTGGAGAACACTGGATCACGAATACAAACACAGGAACCAGAGTCAATGAGCTGACAAATTTACCAGAGCGAGGCACTGTTTATATACTAAGCTGATTAATATCTGCTTCAGGTGGGCTCGATAGACCACACAAGACAAGGCGAGGATACACATAGGCTGAAACAAGAACTGGAGAGTGGCTCCGAGGCAAGATAGCAGGATTTGGCACTTCAGTCGTGTATTTGTGTGGAGTATCACTTTGTGTGGGAATGTAGGTGTGCAGTTGTGTGGAGTATCACTTTGTGTGTGAATGAAGACATGCAGTTGTGTGGCGTATCACTTTGTGTGTGAATGAAGACATGCAGTTGTGTGGCGTATCACTTTGTGTGTGAATGTAGGTGTGCAGTTGTGTGGCGTATCACTTTGTGTGTGAGTGTTGATGTGTATTTGTGGGGAGTATCACTTTGTGTGTGAATGTAGACGTGCAGTTGTATGGAGTATAACTTTGTGTATGAATGTAGTGGTGCCTGTGTTCATATTGAATATGTGTGTGCATGCGCATGCCTGCATGTAAATGTGAATTTGTGTCAAAGTCTATGTATGTGCACATATATGTAGTTGTATTATTGTGCAGTATTGGTGTAAGTGGTTGTTGGTACTTTCCTAAATCGCAACTCCCTCAAAGCCCTTTTGCTAACTCCACATTTGATTTAATCTCTTAAAGTGGTACATGTGACGAGAGCAATATCGCCACATTGCATTGGAGGAGGCTGGTTGCCCGCCTGCTCCCTTTAGACTATGGACCGGACTTTTAAAATACTTTATTTTCCCTGCAGAAAGGCTTATTCATGCCTTTCTGCCAGGGCGTTCGGTAGATTTTACCTACCGAAAAAAATACCGAAGGCGCGACCACCGGGAAGTTGGCGTGTGCCTTCAATTCACCTCCCTGAAGCTAGCGTGTGCAGTCAATTGACCACCCAGTAGCTGCAGTTAACCACAGCTTAATTGACTGTTACTGGGTCGGCCGCAGTTACACTTAGCGGCCGCTAGGTGGCGGTGTTATGGAGCTCCCTGGACTGCCAGCGGTGCTCAGCCCTGAATCAGTGCACTAAAAGCGGACACTTTTACGTGCAGGCACCGCTGAACCTCTAGCCTTCCCAGCTTCTATTCGTGGCTATTTAACCGAACGCTGAATTGATCGGGACTTTGAATGTTTTAACCCAGATAGCTATGCCATGGAGCCTATTTGTGTAATTAAAGACTTTGGCTCCATGGCAATTGAACTGTGTGTATAGGATCTGAGCGCTATTCGGTAGTTATCTGCGCTCAGATCCCAGCTATCTGGGGATATGTGACATTTCTGTATTTTATGTATTAAATTTAACTTGTGACATGTCTGTATTTTAAAATATTTTACTGTCTTTGTGTCCCCATGTGTATAATAGAGTTTTGCCTCTGTCCTGGGAGATAATTTGATTACTTCCCAATTATCTCCAGGATAGAGGGAGGGGCATGTGGGCATGTTTTACCTCTTTGTGTCTGTCATTGGTTCATGTCTGTCCTTTGTCACAGTCTCCCATTTGGTCCCCTAGGGGAGTGTCCACCAGGTGGGAGACCTGCATAAATACTGGGCAGGTAGCCCTCAATAAATCAGACCAATGCTTGACTCTAAACACGGAGCTCTGTCTCGTCTTTGGGGGGATTTACTGTATGCTGTTAGAGACTGATTGCCAGGAGTGTAAGCCGCTTGGGTGCTTTTCCTGTTTGTCTGCTAGCAGGTATTCGTGAGGTTCCAGTTCGGGAGTTTGGAGCATTCCCGTGTATGCAGTTCGGGAGTTTGGAGCATTCCCGTGTATGCAGTTCGGGAGTTTGGAGCATTCCCTTGTATGCAGTTCGGGAGTTTGGAGAATTCCCGTGTATGAAGTTCGGGAGTTTGGAGAATTCCCGTGTATTCAGTTCGGGAATTTGGAGAATTCCCGTGTATTCAGTTCGGGAATTTGGAGCATTCCCTTGAATGCAGTTCGGGAGTTTGGAGCATTCCCTTGTATTCAGTTCGGGAGTTTGGAGCATTCCCTTGCATGCAGTTCGGGAGTTTGGAGAATTCCCGTGTATGCAGTTCGGGAGTTTGGAGCATTCCCTTGTATGTAGTTCAGGAGGTTGGAGCATTCCCTTGTATGCAGTTCGGGAGTTTGGAGCATTCCCGTGTATGCAGTTCGGGAGTTTGGAGCATTCCCGTGTATGCGGTTAGGGAGTTTTGAGCATTCCCTTGGCCAATTCGGAGTTTGGAGCATTCCCTTGTATTCAGTTGAGGTTTGGGCATTCCCTTGTATGCAGTTCAGGGAGTTTGGAGCATTCCGTGTATGCAGTTCGGGAGTTTGGAGCATTCCCTTGTGTGCAGTTCGAGAGTATGGAGCATTCCCTTGTATGCGGTTCGAGGAGTTTGGAGCATTCCCTTGCATGCAGTTCGAGTGTTTGGAGCATTCCCTTGTATTCAGTTCAGGAGTTTGGAGCATTCCCGTATATGCAGTTCAGGAGTTTGGAGCATTCCCGTGTATGCAGTTCGGGAGTTTGGAGCATTCCCTTGTGTGCAGTTCGAGAGTATGGAGCATTCCCTTGTGCAGTTCGGGAGTTTGGAGCATTCCCGTGTATGCAGTTCGGGAGTTTGGAGCATTCCCGTGTATGCAGTTCGGGAGTTTGGAGCATTCCCTTGTATCCAGTTCGGGAGTTTAGCTGTGCCTGTGTCTCTGGAAGGGAAATCTACTAAACGGCAGGTTAACCCTTTTATGCCTGGGGTGCCGTTACAGTACATACCACTAAGTTATTATCTGCAGTTGAGTTCCCATTTATACTGGAAAATGATTATTACAGTTATTAATGAAAGCATGTACATGTGGAGTATCTGTATGTGTGTAATTGTGTGGGTGTTTTGTGTATATATATATATATATATATATATATATATATATATATATATGCAGAACTTTAAATACATCACGTACTCACTTCCACTTATTGCTGCCTCTTTGCATGTCACTTTCTCTCCCCCATGTGCTTGTAACCAAGTTTTCCGACCTCTGCCCAATAAATATCACATTTGTCTCTCTAGTCAACTACTTTCATTTCACTTCTCTTGCCTTCCAAATGGTACAACTGGTTCCTTCCCTCCCCAACAACACCTCCAGCTCCCCATCCATAGCTCCAGCTCCTGTCCCTCCCCAACCAAACCTCCAGCTCCCCAGCAATACCTCCAGCTCCCCATCCATAGTTCCAGCTCCTGTCCCTCCCCAACCAAACCTCCAGCTCCCCACCAATACCTCCAGCTCCCCAGCCATACACCCAGCTCCTGTCCCTCCCCAACCAAACCTCCAGCTCCCCAGCAATACCTCCAGCTCCCCATCCATAGCTCCAGCTCCTGTCCCTCCCCAACTAAACCTCCAGCTCCCAATCAATACCTCCAGCTCCCTGTGTCCCTCCCCAACCAAACCTCCAGCTCCCCAGCAATACCTCCAGCTCCCCATCCATAGTTCCAGCTCCTGTCCCTCCCCAACCAAACCTCCAGCTCCCCACAATACCTCCAGCTCCCCAGCCATACACCCAGCTCCTGTCCCCCCCAACCAAACCTCCAGCTCCCCAGCAATACCTCCAGCTCCCCATCCATAGCTCCAGCTCCTGTCCCTCCCCAACTAAACCTCCAGCTCCCAATCAATACCTCCAGCTCCCCAGCCATACACCCAACTCTTTTTATTCCCCAGCCATACCTACAGTTTTCTAGTCATACCTCCACTTCCCCAGCCATACCTCCAGCTCCCTAACCTCCAGCTCCCCAGCCATACCTCAAACTCCCCAGCCATGCCTCCATCTCCCCAGCTATACCCCCAGATCCTGCCTCTCCCCAGCCATACATCCAGTTTTCCAGCCATACCTCCAGCTCCCCAGCCATGCCACCAGCTCCCGTTTTCTCCAGCCATACCTCCAGGTTCCCAGCCATCCCTCCAACTCCCCAGCCATACCTCTATCTCCTCAGCCAAACATCCAGCTCCCCAGCCATACCTCCAGTTCCTCAGCCAAACCTCTAGCTCTTTAGCATACCTCCAGCTCCTAAGCCATTCCTCCAGCTCCCCAGTCATACCTCCAGCTAACCAGCAATAACTCCAGCTCCTGTCCCTGCCCAGCCATACCTCCAGCTCCCCAGCTATATCTCCAGCTCCCTAGCCATACCTCCAGCTCTACAGCCAAATCTTCAGCACCCCAACCCAAGCTCCAACTCCTCAGCCATAGCTCCAGCTCCCTAGCCGAACCTCCAGCTCCTGTCCCTCCCTAGCCATACCTCCATCTCCCAGCTATACGTTCAGCTCCCCAATCATACATCCAGTGATCCAGCCATACCACCGGCTTCCATCTTCCCCAGCCATACATCCAGCTCCCCAGCTATTCCACCAGTTCCCCAACCAATGCTTCAGCACCCTAACCAAACCTCTAGTTCCATACCACTAGCTACCCAGCGATAACTCCAGCTCTTGTCCCTCCCCTGCCACACCTCCAGCTACCCAGTCATACCTCCAGCTCTATAGCCAAATCTTCAGTTCCCCAGCCACCCAGCGATACCTCCAGCTCTTGTCCCTCCCCAGCCACACCTCCAGCTCTCCAGCTATATCTCCAGCTCTACAGCCAAATCTTCAGCTCCCCAACCCAAGCTCCAACTCCCCAGCCATACATCCAGCTCCCTAGCCATGACTCTAGCTCCTGTCACTCCGAAGCCATACCTCCAGTTCCCCGGCCATACCACTGGCTTCCATCTTCCCGAGTCATACATCCAGCTCCCCAGCCATACCTTCAGTTCGTGTTCCTCCCAAGCTATACCTGCAGTTTCCCAGCCATACCATGGCTTCCATCTTCCCCAGCCATACATGCAGCTCCCCAGCCATACCTCCAGCTCCTATCCCTCCCAAGCCATACTTCCAGTTCCCCGGCCATACCACCAGCTTTCATCTTCTCGAGTCATACATCCAGCTCCTCAGCCATACCTCCAGCTCCTGTGCCTCCCAAGCCATACCTCCAAGTTCCCCAGCCATACCACCAGCTTACATCTTCTCGGAGTCATACAGCATCCAGCTCCTCAGCCATACCTCCAAACTCCTGTGCCTCCCAAACCATACCTCCCAGTTCCCCAGCCATACCACCAGCTTACATCTTCCCCAGCCATACCTCCAGCTCCCGTCCCACACCATCAATACCTCTGGCTCATGTCCCTCCACAGCCATACCTCCAGATCTTAAGCTTTAAATTTTATAAGACTACATCAAATGACCTTTTTCAGCAAACAAATATGGGGCTTCAGTTATGTGTTATGTCCACTACTATGTCACAGTACCCCAATATTAGTGTGGTTCCTATACTAATTCCAATGTTGGAGAGAAAAAAAGTGCTAGTGTGAATGAGCATCTGTTGTAAGAGCATTGTTAGCATATATAATGCAAAATTAATGTGATAAAAAACTCAATACAAAAAATGCAGTGTCAAAGCTAAACAATTAAAGTCATAGTGCTTTGATGTGTGTCCTCAGTGGCAGAATTACCGTCAGTGCAGCCGGTGTGGCCACATACTTTGGGGGCCCTTTGGGTTGCCCTTGCACTTAGAACCAACAGGTACTAAGTTGCTGAACAGGGGCCCAGTCGGATGCCGCAGCCCTTTAATAGCGCGACCAGCAGTATTGGCGATGCTGGAAAGAAGTGACAGCAGGTCACCTCCTCCCAGCTTCATACAGAGAGCGCCTCATGGGAGGGAGGGAGGAGGCGGAGTCACAGGTAGCAGGGCAGGAGAAGAGGGAGATAGCTGCTACAGTGTGTATCTCTGTGTCAGTGTGTGTGTGTGTGTGTGTATCACAGTGTGTATATTTGTGTCAGTGTGTGTATGTGTGTGTGTGTATCACAGTGTGTATCTCTGTGTCAGTGTGTGTGTGTGTGTGTGTGTGTATCACAGTGTGTATCTCTGTGTCAGGATGTGTGTGTGTGTGTGTGTATCACAGTGTGTATCTTTGTGTCAGTGTGTGTGTGTGTATCACAGTGTGTATCTCTGTGTCAGTGTGTGTGTGTGTGTATCACAGTGTGTATCTCTGTGTCAAGTATGTGTGTGTGTGTGTGTGTGTGTATCTCTGTGTCAGTGTGTGTGTGTGTATCACAGTGTGTATCTCTGTGTCAGGATGTGTGTGTGTGTATCACAGTGTGTATCTTTGTGTCAGTGTGTGTGTGTGTATCACAGTGTGTATCTCTGTGTCAGTGTGTGTGTGTGTGTATCACAGTGTGTATCTCTGTGTCAGTATGTGTGTGTGTGTGTGTGTATCTCTGTGTCAGTATGTGTGTGTGTGTGTGTGTGTATCTCTGTGTCAGTGTGTGTGTGTGTGTATCACTGATTTCCCACAGCTAAACTCCACCAATATATTAAGAGGATGCAGGAGCAAGTAGTAAATCCAAGAGAATAACCAGCACAATCAGCAATACAATACAATAGTATCCCATCACCTTTCCCAATCACTGGACGACACACAGTATCAGGAGTAGAACTAACTTTTTTTGAACATTCCTGCTTTTATGAGATTCTCCCATGCAAGGGAGGGATTCACCACAATTAGTACAGTATCCAATCCCATCGACGTTACCTCCCACTCCTCCCCTTAGATTAGCACTTAACAAATAAAGCATTATTTTTCCCACTTTTCAGATGTACCCCAAATATGGTACCCCCTGGTAGCCCTGATCTGGGTGAGAAACATATCCAAAAATCACCCAGATAAGACCAGGGATTCGGGAGTTATGGGAAGGTAAAGTTTTGACAGACCGCATGGGTAAAGTAGCTGAAAATAGCTCCATGAAATCTGGCCCTGCGGTCGGTCTCCATTCGTGCCCCAAAAGTCCCGAACTGCTGTACCATCCATAGTGCATTCGGTAACCGGATGAATCCCCTAGTTCGTGGGATTCATCCTACCAAACGCCGGGCCGTTCGTGGGTTTCCATCCGTGTATTCTGAAGCCCTGGAGGTTTTAGCGGTGTTCGGCTAGTCGAGTGTCCGTTTTGAGTTCCAGACACGTGACGACCAAACACAGCTGTTCGCGGATTTAAAATGGCTGCCTCCACGTGTTCGGCTGCCGAAAGGCCGATCACCCAGGGATTATAGCGGTGTGTTCGTGCGTACAGGGAATATGAAAAGCAGTCAGGGTAAATTATATCACTTCTTCACATCAGGGTGGTCCGGTTCATTCGGTAAATTATATCACTTCTTCACATCAGGGTGGTCCGGTTCATTCGGTACTTTGTTCGTATGGTGAATTTAGTCGTTCACATGTAAGCTGGTATTCTCATACCGAACAAAGTATGGCCACATCTAGTTATATGGAATTTTGTGTACCCCAGGCACAGGAAAATCTCTGCAGTGCCAACAATAAATGAAAGGAATAGGACAGCCAAAAAGGGGTTCTGCTACAATCACAGTGTATCTCTGTGTCAGTGTGTGTGTATGTGTGTGTGTATCACAGTATGTATCTCTGTGTCAGTGTGTGTGTGTGTGTGCATCACAGTGTGTATCTCTGTGTCAGGATTAGTGATGTACCGAACGGTTCGCTGGCGAACGGTTCCTGGCGAACATAGCATGTTTGCGTTCGCCACGGCGGGCGAACATATGCGCGGTTCGACCCGCCCCCTATTCGTCATCATTGAGTAAACTTTGACCCTGTACCTCACAGTCAGCAGACACATTCCAGCCAATTAGCAGCACACCCTCCTAGCAGACCCTCCCACCTCCTGGA